>JAFHLA010000039.1:0-69461 GCA_021432705.1 Caranx ignobilis
AATATAAATGGAAATGTTGGTATTTAGTGTCTTTTGCTGCACCAGTGTTTTTTCTCTAGTGTTTCTCCGGGGCCGACAGTCTGGATGGAGCTGAGCCATGTGTTGGTATGAGCTCATAAATCACACAGGCTGAACAGGAGCATCTTACTCCACTAACATCATCTTTGATTCTGCTCTAATGCAGCCTGATGATTTCTGTGAGTCACGTCTCACCTGTTCTAATATCAACACACAAACACACACAGCTCCCGGTGTGTGACTGTCACACTCAGCAGACCCTCCAGTTGCCCCTAGCAACTCCCTGCCGAGAACACGGAGAGCTGGGGAAATTGAGATGCAAAGTGTGTGTGTGTGTGTGTGTGGTGTGTGTGTGCTGGGAGGAAGGGCTTCTATCTCTAAGCAGTGATGATTAATACAGAAATGAGGAGCTTTAGTATTGTGCATACCCACACACACACAAACACATGCACATACACACACCACAAACATACACGACTAGTGCTGCAATGACCAAGCAGTCCCTGTACACAGCCTTGGGAAACCCCACCTATCCTACTACAGGGTGGTGTGAGTGTGTATGTATGAGTGAGGAGGAGGCGGAAAGAGAAATTAGTAAGGACAGACAAAAGACACACACACGCACACACACATGCATCATATGACTGAAAGATCACATCTGTCTTCACAAAATTTTTAAAGAGGATTTATGAATTCATGTGTCCATGTTGAAACCATACACACACACACACACCACACACACACACACACACAGAGGAAGCAGACAGGTAAACACACACTCAGCTCTGTCATCTACCACACAACACTGGACACACGCTAAAACAATCCCCAACATTCAGTATTTTGGCTGCGATGCTACACAGCACTGGTCTGAGGTCCACTTCTGAAAGCTTTGGATGGAAACTGGTTTCGTATGAGATGATCTGGACCTCTAACACCTCACAGTGAACACAAAAGCATATCAGCACTAAAGCACATGTGATCTATATTATTTTGGTCTCATTTCTTTTCATTTATTATTTGTAGATACTGAACACATGTTTAGTATAGTTTCAGTAAGTTGTGGAAGTTCACAAATGTTAGATATCATTTATCGTCTTTCTTATTCTTGGTAGTTTCAGGTTATATTGCTATTTAGATCTCATTTATTTTTATCATTTTTTGTCAAATTAGTGTGATGTGTGTGTGATAACCTGAGACTCACCTGTAACTGTCTGTAGCTGCAGGTAACATGAGGCACAGACATGACTCTGCCCTAACCCAGGAGCACATCAGTCTCTTCCAGTGAGAGTGAAACAGTCATGTCATCTTACAGTTGCTTCTGACAGTGTGTTGTCCACAGGTTTAATGATTCTATATAAAATACAGATGAATGAGCCTGTAACACACTGTGTCATACTCTGAGTTTGTTTAAATCAGCCTGCCGTCTTCAAATTCTATATATATCTGACCCATTCCTGCTCTCTGCTGCTGCAACTACACTGTGTGTGTGTGTGTGTGTGTGAGTGTCATTGACCAGGTGGGAGGGATCATGGAAACAGTTGCTGTGGAAACTAGGAAGTCACTGGCTGATACTGCAGGTACGATGTCACGGATGATGTCAATAGCAATATGACCTGTGTAGTAAATGAGGACATTTGGAAAAAAGACACAGCAATGTACTTCCTTTCTCCAGTTCAAACAGCACATACACAGAGCACACACACACACACACACACCAGCAGTGATCCCGCAGCCACTCAGGTAGGTAAACACTTTGTATTAACTTCTCCGTAACCACGGCAACGCGCTGCTGAGCCAACAGTATGTGAAGTCCTGTTTGCGAGTCCGACGTTCACAGAGATGAATCTGGAACAGCTCTAAATTTACTCTCATAAAAATAAATTGTCTGGATCCCAGAACATTAAAATTAAAACAGCAAACTACAGAGGGAGTCAGAGTCGACCTGCAGTGACTGCTCACACACTGCTTCAGTCAGAATATTCATCAGCAGCTGCTTTGATAATCAATGCCCTGCAGCATTTACACCACAGTCAATGTGACGTGTTATTATGACGGACTGTAGATTTTAGCTTGTTAGTACTTGAGTTCAGCTTTAGCTGCATTTAAAGTAGTGCTAAGTAAATACTGATGTTTTGTGACATGGTACTGTATTGATTCTGTATCAATAGTTGGTGGTGGTGACAGTGGTTTTGTGTTGTATTTCAGCCTCTGATAGATGGTATTTGTTCTCTTTGTTCAGACTGCACGAAGAATAGTCTCTACAAGTTTCATTTCTTAATGTTCATCTGATCATTTCTGCCGCACTTTGGTTTTTTTTTTTACTGAATGAGACAGATGTTAATTCCTCTGTTCACATTCCACATGTGCTGCTTTCATCATGTCATGTATGCTGTGTATGTAACCTGGCTGGGCTTGGTTTGTTTTTATACTCCCTGATTTTATTTATTTATTGTCTATAACTGTTATGTGTTTTTTGAGCTGCTGGATGCCCAAATTTCCCCTGTGGGCTGAATGAAGTATCTTCTATCTATCTATCTGTCTATCTATCTATCTATCTATCTGTCTATCTATCTATCTATAATAAGTATTTACTATGATGTTGGATGTCACAGGAACTGTGAAATACAAATGCAGGTGCAACACTGTCTGAATGTATGAACACTGATGTTGATTTTATTATTACTATATAAGATCATCATGTAATAGTGGGTGTGTCTTTATTGTCTTTAAACTCTGTCTGTGTATATAATAATGTGTATATAATGTGTTACCTTCTAATGTCTGATATGTTGTATTTTATTGAGGTGATTCTTATTTATTTAAATAGACTAGCTTTGCCTATGTATCGTACCACCAGACTTTTGCCAATACCCAGCCCTAACTCAAAGGTCAATATAGTTTAGCAGGAACACACGACCTGCCTTGTCTGTACATGGCTGACTTTGCTGTAGCACGTGTGAGTGTTCACACTGGCTGCGTCTCTGCATTGCTGAAGGCTGACTCTCTAGATCATGTGATGCAGCTGCAAGGTGTCATGCAGCCAGGTGCTCCTAGTCTGAGAGAGTTCACACTTTTCAGTTTGGCAAAGAATAATAATGATATTTATCACAACTGATGCTGCAGTAAATCGCAGTGTGAATCATAAACTAGTGGCTTCATTAGTCCACTGGTAAAAACAACAACAACAACACAGGCTAATAACATGTGCTGCATGTTGTCGCACTGATACAGCACCATTGGTACAGGTTAACAAGAACCAGTTATAGTGACAGATATCAGTTCAGACAGTTAACATCAAACCTAACTGGTCAGCCCAGCTCTAAGCAGAGTGATGGACCAACCGTCCAACACTGCCATCCACAGAGCAACGGCACAAGCCGAGCTAAAAACACATTAAAGCATGGCAGCCATTTCTATGGAGTCTTTGAGTTTAAGATTCATCAGAACAGAAACTAATCAGTGAATAATATCCACACTGCCTCTGAGGGCTTATATAAAGTTTTGCAATGTTTTAACTTCAAAAGTCACAACTGAGCATTGAACAAGTCCCAGCAGGTTCGTTGCTTTTTAAAGTCCCCTGGAAACACTTCTGTTGTGTTTTATTTGTAGCACGTTTGTTTATTTGCATGTGTCTTCTTTAGCTCCAGTTGTTTCCGCTCTCAGGGCCGTAGCATCAGTATCATCATGGGAATCAGATCTACAAAGTTTGAATGGTGGACATCCATTCCTCAGAGTAAAGACAACAACAACAACTTCATTCCTCTGTGTCTCTGTGAGAGGATGGGAGCTGACTGTAGAGGGGTCCACTGCCACACATACACACAACAGGCATATAATACACTTTGAGTGCATGACTTTCATCGTCACGGTTTCTGCCCTTGTGTTGCGTGCCTGCCTCAGTGTGAGGGTGAACAGCAGCCCCCGTCTCTGCACCTCAGGAGGTGGAAACACCTTTTCACACCACAACTAATGCACATTACCAGAGATGACAGGCGTGCACAGGAGCCACATGTGTAAGCCCTCAGCAGCGGCACAAGCTCTCAAACAGCTGTCAGACACTCAGGACTGTGTTGTCCTGTGACCATTCACCTCTGCCACAGTGTGGGAGTTGTAGTTAACACTACGTATGTAATCCAAACTGCTCTCACACAGAAGCCTGAGACCATGCTGCTCAGCCTCCTCTAACTCCGAGCGTCTTTTCCACCACTGATCTGCTGCTGTGTACGACACTAAGCCCCTCCATCTCCAAATAAAAGAGAAAAAAAACTCTGGGTTACTGGCACAGGGGTTTAGTTTTCAGTACATACATCCCCAAACAGAGACAACCCACCGGACGGCACAGATTTTATTTGGGATCCGTTCCATCCATAGTACAATTACAATAGAACAGCAGTGTTAATCATTAACAGTTAAGCTCACAGCACTTAACTATTGAAGAACAGATGGCTCCGCCTGAATTTCACGCAAAGACTCACTTGTCTTATGAAAATACTCTAAAACTGAAACTAAAGGCCAACTGTTTATTGTAAACCTGAGGAAAACATTCCTCTTTACTGAAACACTCATCCTCCTCAAATACTGACAGAACATTTAAAGAGAGCTTTAAAAGTCTGCTGCACTAAAAAGTGCAGACTCCCGTGAAATACCAATGGAAAGTGTGGAAACTGTAGTGCTGGCAATGAACCAGGACATGATAAAGCAGAGTGTGTGAAGCCATGTCCACTACAGCTCAGACTAAACTAGACATACGACGATCTGGTAGTTCAATTCGGTTCAATACTGTGGACCTCTGATGGTTGTAGTCATAAAATAAATAGAAGCCTTTTCCATTTGTGGCAAAGCTGAGTGCACAGACTGGCAAGGCTGAGACACACACACACACATTTGAGCCTCAAGGCACGGTTGGTGAAACAGATCGTCAGGAATGTGATAAAGAACAACACAACAAGCTCCATCAAGACGGTTTCCATCAGCAGCAGCCAAGCAGCGCAGATATTGATTCATCCCCACAACAAACACCAGCAGCAACATCAGCTGTCTGAGTGTGTTGACAGGCCCGGCCCGCCCAGAATAGCTGTGGCAACGCAGACCTGATATGTGGCCTTAAAGAGCACCAACACAACTGCAAACACATCAGTGATTCTTCACTAATGAGCAGATCTGGTGTTAAACTGGACCAATTCACCCAAATCCTCCAGTAAATTCTACTTATTCAGGACAAATCACAGCATGATTAGAGCTAAATATAACGTGGAGGTGTCTCTGTGTGCCAGTGACACACACACACAGCTCAGAGCAGCTGTGAAAGTTGACATTTTAATAATGGAAGTGCTGCTTTAGGTGTTGGACTGGGTGTGTGCTGGATTAGGACTGAGCTGGATCAGCGTGTGGAGTCCTGCTCTGGCATGTAAAGGAATCACATAGAGACAATCTGACAGACAGAAGGACAGACAGAGATAGCGGGACAGAGGGACAGACAGACGGTTATAGGGGGACAGACGGAGGAAGAGAGGGAGAGACAGGCTGGGACAGAGGGACAGACAGTATATCCTGAGCCTGGCGGCAGGCACAGCTACTTACAGGGACAGACATCTTGCTGGTGCTGTCTCTCTCCTTGCCTCCTGGTTCTAGCACTGTGGTCTTCTTCTCCTTCTTCTTCTTCTTCTTCTTCCTCTCCCTCCTCTTTCTTCTGTTTCCCAGACGCTACTTTCCCAACAGGACGAGGTTTTCTTCACGGCTCCTCCGGTGTCAGTCCTCCATCGTCCATAGTTTCCACACCGCGGTGAACGTCCAGCTGTTGGCGGTGGTCGGGTTCGGCTCGGTGCGACTGTCAGTGGACGTGTCTGCGGCAGAGGCTGCGGGGTTTACGGCAGCAGTAGCAGCGGTGCGGCCGCCTCGGTGTCCGGCAGACCCGACGGTCTCTCTCTTCGTCCTCCGCCGCTGCTCGTCGCCTTCACCTCCCCTTCCCTCGGCCGATAGGCTGTAGTAACAGAGCGGGTAACGGAGCAGTGATGACAGGGCAGGTCGAGCGGCTTCCACCGTCAGTGGTCCAGGTCTGTGTCGTCAGTGAACGTGAGGACAGCTCCACCTTTGCTGCTGTGTGCCGCCGTCCTCCGGCAGGGACGGGCCAGTCCAGCCTTAAAGGAGCCGCCTCGTTACAAACCCAACGACTCCAGTAATCCCCAGTACTTCCCATTAATGCCCAATATCCCCAAATGTATGCACAACACATTTACAGTACCACGCCTATGGTTTAACATGTCTCAACCCATTTTCTAGCAGTCAGCTTCCTCTGAGTTGTTTATTATTAAAAACACGTATCATTATTATTCTCTGTCCACATCAACCTTACACACTCTTTATTGTAAACTGAAATTTGACAGTCATGTATTGATTTTATTCAAAACATACTTAAAATAATTGAAAATGTGTTTAATAATATGAATAATAAACCCTACTGTCACTAAATGGTATTTTAAATGCTAAGATCTGACAGAGTGCCTGGTGTAGTGCCATCTTAAAACCAGGACTACAGCAATAGTACAGTGATAGGTTACATATAGCCACATGATATCTTAACCCAGTTTTTCAAGACTAAAGCCAAGTGACCAGGGATGGTTAAAACATATGAAACAACTCTGTGAGTCGAAACTCTTTTAAGTTAGTGCATTCAAAATTCAGGCTAGTTGTATATGCTGTTAAGTGGTGCGGCTGTTATCTCTTTGGATTGTAATGAAGGTAGACACACGGTGCATGATTAATATTGTACATGAAAAACAGGACTAGACAATATAAATATGTCATATTATTACATAGGCTCTTAGCAGATCTAATAGTGTAATTGAACGTTTTTATTGTGTGATTGAAATATTTTGTACAAAAAGTGGTCCTCCTCAGATCGCAGCCTTGCAGATTTGATCTATGCTCTTGCTGGTCAGGGAGAAGCTGTCACTAATGGTGAGGCCCTGCAGTGTTTGGTTCACCGGGTCATCAGCATACAGGTCAAAATCATCCTTTGTCCAGATTTTGCGAGTGCACTCATGGGCACTCCATGAGCAGTGCCATGACAAGATTAGTGAATAATGTGAGCCAAACTGCAATTTGACCTTTCAGTGACAGTGATACCAATAATTCAAAACCACTTCGTTTCTGAACCATCTGATTACTGTCACTCCCTCTGCAATGAATTAGATGAATACAGTGTTTTTATGAATAGAAATGAGAAAGTATAACAACTTGCACACAAAGAGGGTGATCATATTAGGAATAGGCCTAAAATAAGAACTCTGATGTGTCCACGTCCATAGTCAGATGCTGGATTAGCATTTGGAGGCATTGCAGATTCATCATGCCCAATACACTGAAGGGTGGAAACCTATCAGACAGGAGCATTTGTTTATGAGCACTACAAGGTGATGTATTGATATATACAGTGATATATTTTAGTTATTTTTACAACATTTTCTTCGTTTCAGTTCAACAGAGTTCATTCCGAGCTCTCTGTTTTGCTCATAGTTCACATTCAGGCATTCATTTTAGATGATGATGATGATGATGACTTAATCCAGGTTTTACTTTGTCACTTTAAATGATGTTGATGATGCAGACCAAGATTTTCTGTGCTGCAACAGACTACACACACATGCACGCAAGAAGCGCAGAGCTGGTTGAGATATCTCGTGTCTATAAATAATTACAGGGCAACTCCATGTTAAAGCGATCTGCCCTCTGGCTATCGTGTAAATAAAATAAAACATGAGAGGAGAGGCTGAGGCCGTGGATGTGCACGGCTCCCTAAAGTCGTGATGTGGTGGACAGCTGATCGACTGACTCCATCATCATTAGAGATCACCTCATGGCCGTCTGTCGGGCATCATTACAGTGAAGTGCTTCTGCTGAGATATTTTGATTGAAGTGGAGTTTTATCATCTCATGATGATGTAAAAGCTGTTTCAACCGGCTCCATCCTGACAAGCAGGAAATTATGGAGACACAAACACATAAGCCCTATGCCATAAAAATCCAACTCTGTGTGTGTGTGTGTATGTGTGTTGAGAGCTTCGTAGTAGTTCACCATCTGTTTTTCGGCAGCAGTGCCTTTCTGCTTTATTCAACATGCACACAGGAAACTGCTTCATGAGTAATATGGGTAAACAGCTCAGGACAAAGTGCGCTGACAGATCCCACTTATACCTGTTCACACCTGCATTAACATGCACCTCCCTAATGCCAACCTGTGAAGCTTTGACCTCTGGCAGTACCTCAGAGCTACATTGAGGTGAGCTTCCTCCCACCATGAGCTAGGCTGTTGACAAATCCTCTGCATTTGTTGAGACCTGGTGGATGTTTACCATGTGTCTTCTGCTTTATCTTCAATCTATGTCCTTCCACTAGGACAAGGGTATATTCAGAATTGAGATGAAAGCTGTTTTGTATTGTTTAATCTAATCCAACCTAGTCCACTTAGTTATATTTATTTATCATTAAGTCTGACTAATTATTATCTAAAAGATTTATGATATCCTCAAATGCAATATGTTTGACCTGAGGGCCAGATTTTGGATCTCTTTGGCAAATATTGTTTTGTCCTTTGTTGTTTAGAACAATGTCAAGCATCCCAGAAATCAACATTCCCAGTAAATAAACCAAATAATTGATTGCAACTCTTGTTCCCTGCTACTATCCAACAACGATCCCTGTTTCTCGTCTACAAAGCCACACACATTTTTGCTGATGGATTCCCACGATTCCAGTTATATACAGTCGATGAGTGTAACACAAACATGACTGGTTCCCTGTTCAATCACAGAGCCTGCCGACTTCTAAACATGATGTAAACACCACAGGACACAAAATGTAGAAGATTTGCAAAATAAACTAAATCTACTTAAAGGTCTGGTGTGTATGTTGGATACCCGTCCTGACAGCTTTCCCTTTCCAAATATTTAAGAGAACTACATAATATGCAAAGGCTCTCTCTAGAACTGGTATTTATTTGAACACAACTATGTGTAATGTCATTAATCTGAGGAGAATCAAAGCTGTTGTTATAATTAGCTCAACAATTGTCTGACCTCAACATCCACCATCCTTCTCTGATGCTTTCAGCCACATCTCTTGTGAAACTGGAGCTGGGACCTGTAAGGATCAAAACAGAGCTGTCTCCATGGCGACAGAGCCATCATGTGTTCAATAGAGGATTTCCAAAAACTCAGATTAAAGCTCTGACTGCCCTTTGAGCTAATGTGACAGTCATATTTTATTACAACAATAACGGTGCTACACAAAAACCAGTGTTCTTCCTGCAGTAACAAGGAGCAGAATTACAACAGGCTGATTGGAGGAGGATGACTGGTACTCATCAGAAAGAGTTTGGCATCACAGGAAAGAAAGATAAAGCAGACTTCAAATGGTCCGTTCTGTTGCCCTGCAGCCAGCTGTGGGTGGATTCAGAAGTTTGCTGAGGTGGTTGGATCAGTTCAACAGCAATATAACAGAACTCTGGTTTAACAAGCTCTAACCTGCCTTCAGTCCACATACCAAAGAGAGAGGGGGCATGATGTCAGAAAGTAAAACGTTTAATTATTCACAAGCAGTAGATTCAACACAACTCTTACTGTGGCTCTGTTATCTGGGGCTCTTGTGTTTCTGTGTTACAGAACATGGTTGCTGTTTCTATCAAGTAACATATGATATTGACATCTGACTGCCTTCACATACATCACATGTTGATATCATAGATTATAAATAAAGACACACATATCCCCTGTGACATCATCCACAGGTTTTCTGAAGACCTTTTTTTTAAAAAGCAGAGCGAGTTGCTCCACTGTCGCCATCTTGCCAGAGTCTGTCTCCACCCCCTAATTCCCAGTAGACCAAATTTGGTGAAAGAGGAGGGACATGTGTGGAGCCAAGATTTCAGTGCATTCCCATAGCTAGCACACGCTCATCCACACAGCACTCAAAGAGGCCACGCCCCCCCAGTGACACATAACTTATGTCCTTCATAAAATTAACAGTTGTCATTAAGGAGCTGCCCTCAAGTTTATTTCTGCTGTAGATGTTGGATGTTTTAACATGGGGAGTGTATGGGGACTGATTCACTGTTAGAGGCACACTCTAGTGGTCAGTACAGGAACTGCAGCTTCTTGTTCTTCAGTGTTGGTTTCACGTTTAAGCCTTGGAAGATGAAACTTGGTTAAAGTAAGATGGAGGTGGTGCCCATGCTTTAACTCTGAAAGATAAAATGGTAAAAACTACCTCCACTTCTCTGCCCAACCTAAACTCACCCTCTATCCTAACATTAACCGGATCCTTACAAATTGGTTTATGTTATTATTCTGGTCTGACAGTGACTGGATGAGTGTGATGTTTTCATTACAAACAGAAATAAGGGACAAAACGACCAAAATAAGGACAAAGTTGCTATAAAACTAAGTGATTCTTAAACCCTGAAGCTGAGTCCTGGTTTTCAACAGGAAGTAGGAGAGAGTCACCTCGCTTCTCACAAGCACCCTCAGTGTGACGGTTGGTTCCCACAGTGATGGAAGCACAGTCAGGACACAAACTCAGTCTATTAATACCCCGACCTGAAATAGACTGAAGCCACTGCACCAGTGAGCTCCCACAACTCTGTCATTAGAGAGATACAGGCAGTCAAACATCTGTTCCACTGTGTGTGTTCATGTATGTATGTATGTGTGTGTGTGTGTGTGTGTCTGTGTGTGTGTGTGTGTATGTGTGTATTTGTACATTGTCAGTCTGTGTCATCGTTTCATGTTGTTCAGTCGCACAGCTTTTTCTATCTCAAACTGCCGGTGGTCGACTCGCTCCAAGAAGTTCTTCCGCTCCACATACCTAAACACACACATACAGAGAGAGAGGGAGAGAGAGAGAGAGAGAGAGAAAGAATACAGAAAGAAAGAGAGCTTTAGACCTACTTTTACCAGCACAAGTAAAAACACACTGATACCATACTTAACATGCACCAACTTCCAACCAAGCAGAAGAATAGGACCTAATTTAAAAACACTCAACAGGACAACAGGGACTCAAATCATTCCAGACACACACACACACACACACACACACACACACACACACACACACAGGGCAGGAAAAGCTGTGTGACCGCTTTCTGTGTTGAAATGGAAAAAGTGGGGGGAGATGTTGGTTAGTGGTGGGAAAATGTCTGTGTTTGGGAGGGGGGAGGAGGGCTCTGGTATCAGCTTGACTTGTCCCTGGAGTAGCCGCTGCTCTGACTCTCCATCTGTCCTGACTGAAGCGTAACTAATGTCAGATGAATTGTCACAAATATGAGGAAGACACTCACAGAGCTGCTGCTTCTCTGCAACTTCTCAGAACGATCATTTTAAAAACTAGGATCCCTACCTGGTGGCTGGTCATAACTGCTGCATGAAGTCTTGTGTTATGGCAAAAATAAAAAGTTTTTTTTCTGAGGTCACACTGACACACAGGCTTTTGACCTCAGGTTTGTCCTCAAGTCAAAGAATGGGACAGATGACAAACCTGCAGACAATCTGTTGGCTGCTGCCTGAACAGAGGTATAAATATGATACTGTACTGTACTGTCATAAATAGTTGCCAGTGAGGTGGCAGCCATATTGAACATGTCATTAGTCCATCATGAGATAACTGCTCATACCTCTCTAAGTATGTCTTTGTATATCATGGAAATAAAATGATCTACGTACCTATGTACGTGGTTACAAACAAATCCTGGAATGTAAGTTAAAATAATAAGATATGAATAAGCAGCAGACCAAACCACCAAAGTCTAATTTTAACCTTTAAAACAAAAGCCTTGATGCTATTGTTGTGTTGTAAATCTGGTGACCACATGAGCACGGCCCTTTCACACATGTTAAATAAATGTTTGACTGTGGCGTCTGTCTGACTGAACTGTCACACAACCTTAAAAAGCTGGAAAACATAAGGCATAAGCCACACCAGCGTTTAGAACAGTGGCAATGAAACACTGACACACAGGGAAGAATGGTTTCTACTGAAAAACAGCACATCTGGATGCAGATGTTCTGCAGTCAGCGAGGAAAGTGAAAGCTGCTTTCACTGGTTCAAAAATCATATATAAACATTTTATGTGGCTGGGCCTGTGTTTACCCCAACAACATATCTCAGTCAGGAAAACAGAGCTGGTGAAATATTTTGTAATTTTGAGATCAAACTGCCCGGACCACCACACACTGACAGGATCTTACCCCTCTCTGCCTCTGTTGTGGATCGCCAGCTCCTCTGTGATGCCCTCCTCCGATTTGAAAGCGTCCCAGTCCATCTTTGACTTCTCCAGCGTGCTCATCTTCTGCTTTTTGCCCCCAATACGACTCAGGACACTGGACATGCCTGCAGGCCGCTTCGCACTGCAAACACAACGGGACACACAATATGAGGACTCTTTCCAGTAGGCAGACACTTCACTTCCGAGTCTCACCACTGTCAGTGATGTGGTTCTGACAGTCAGAGCAGCTTCAGCTCTGTAGGTGAAAGTGGAGGCAGGTGTGTTGGACAAAAAGCCTGTTTGTGTTTGTCTGGAGAAATCTACAACTTGCTACATCAGACACAGCTAATTACAGAGGAATGGAAGAACATGTGTAGAAACAATGAATTATGGGTGATCACAGCCAGCCTGTCTTGTATTGGAAGGATTCTCTCCTCTCTTGACCTACAGCCAGTCAAGCCCCAGAGATGATCCATAAACAAGCTTAGGTGCAACCTGCTGACTCTTCCTTTAAAAATGCATTGGACGCCATGCCATCATGAACTTAAAGGTAGGGGAGGAGATCTTTTTCTGGAGCATTTTTAGCACTGAATTACTTGAACTCCTCTTCACACCCCGATTGCAACCAATAGATTAAATGCTTTTTCACAAAAATGAAAGATGTCAGTCACCTGTGGAACGGACAATCCTGTAAAAACACCATCGAGTTATTTTGAACACCATGAGTGAATTCATTGGAAGTCTATCAAGCTGCCATCTGCCCCTCCCTCCCTCCTCTGCAGGTACCCCTCCACTACTTTGAAAATGTATCCTGCTCAAACCGTTTTTCCAGGATCTCCTACTTCCTTTAATGACAACAGTCCAGGATATTATCTCTAGACGGAGGTGAACAAAGCAGTGACTGGATGTGTCTGAACTTTCTCAAGGCAAATATAAACAAAGCTGACACTGTGTCGGAGGGAAGGTCTGGACTTCACACAACTGAATCAGAAATTCGTGCTCAGAGGTGGACTCATCCATCCTCTCTGTGCTCACTGTAATACAGCCAAATTCACTATAAAGTTACATTTCCCTGTTTGCACTCAAACATGGAAAGTGCAGCGACCTTGGACTAAATTCTGATGGAAATAAATACGATTGGCTGTGATATCTTCTTCAATAGTCTTGAAATGTTAGTTGGTCTCTCTCACTCTTGTGGCGCTCATATGGCTGAGAAACATGACATCTGCTGTGGGGTGGCTCAAGGGAGCTGCCTTGGCCCATACATGTATACATGTAATGGAAATTCACTTGCTGCCAAGTACAGAACTCACTGAGTATCTTGGTTCTTTTCATCTAACTCCGTCTTGTTCTGTGCTGCCAGGCCAGCTGCTGCAGAGCTCCTGTGTCACATGTGTGAGTGTGTGTCTCAGTCATTGTGCAGCCTGAGATTTCCTTCCTGTCCATGAATAGACCAATAAGTGTGAGCTTCCACTCCAGCCACAGCTGAGCCTTTTCATCCCATCCATTAATATATTCATATATTACAAGTTTCTGTGACCTCTGTGAAGCATGAGAGGCTTCTGGTTTCATCTTGTTTGTAATTCTGTATTTGTGACATTTTAACCAGCCATATATCTGTGTGTCCAGTAAATACTGAACACACACACACACACATCAAACTAATGTCTCAACATCTCACTGGCAGAGAAATGAGCCCCTCACTGCTGGCTCACAGGACAAAAGAAAAACATTTGATTCTGCTGCAAAAGAAATCTGCCAAAGTACTGCTGCTCATTTCTTCATCTTCAGTTTCAGTTTAAAATACTGTCACTCTGGCAAAGGATCTGTTGTTTATTTTCAGACTAGATTTTTGATAACTTTGTGCCTTATCACAGGAGTCACATATTGTCAGTGATGGTGAGGCTTATTTCTTACATGCTGGGGTGTGTACACACTTGAACAGTATTTTCACAGGGGTGCTGCTTCAAGAACAGTGATTAGTTTATTCTATTCCACCTTTATTTGAATGTAATTTCTCACCATGTGTTCTGTAGTCTGGGTCGTCTGACATTTGTTTTACTGTGTAACGACACAGCAGGCAGAATCCCTGTCTCTCTAAATTTTGTAAGCAAGCACTTTCGGCCTGATCTTTTATTTATAAGCACAGCCTTTCCTAAAATAGATATTTTACACGGAACAACAGAGATCTGTGCTACAAAAGAAATCCTTATCTTTTGATTACTGATTGGTGTTATATTGGTAAGTCATCTTGTCATTTAGCTAAAGCTTTTAGGTTACCAAGTATTTCTTTGTCATTTTAACGTCATGGTTATAAAATGACAGGGGTTGACCCCTCCCTCCCTGCTATAGTAAACACACCACTGTGTGACATTATATAACAGCTCCACTATCATCTCAACATACTACAAACAAACACTAACTTCACAATCTCTTGCCAGTGTGTATGAGTGTGTGTGTGTTTGTACAAGGTTAATGAGGGAGTGGTGCTGATGGCTCTTTCCTGTTGTTCCTTAGTTGTTGCCTTTTAACACACACACAAGCACACACGCACACACGCACACATGGGGAATGAAACGGTGACACAGAGGATGAAAGATAATATACTCAGGTTGTTTACAGCAATTGATCGATTTGCTAAATGTGTGTATGTGTATATGTCTGCATGTGCATGCCTGCACACACCAACACACACACATAGATGACAACATGCACATACACACGCTGGACTGGTGATAAAAAAAAGGAAATAACTGGTGGACACACCGTACTTCCTGTCTGTTGGCAGATGATTTCCTGTTTTCTGTCTGGGATTTTGGGGGGAAGATGCACAGATCCCAAATGATATATTGCCATGGCAACAAAAGGTATTAAAAGAGGTAGGAAAAATACACACACACCCACACAAAAGTCGTATAAAAGGAAATTCCATGAAGTTGATATCTGAAGCTCTAGCACAAAATGAACCGCAAACACACGTGTTTATAATTAAACAGTACTACTGCTTTTATCGACAGCACTTATTGATTCAGGAAGAGTAAAAAATGCATCATAGACAAATGTCTTGATCAGAAACAGGAATGGAGAGGATTTTTTATCTGGCTATAATAAACATGAAATCTATTTTCTTCATTTCTCCAGTATCAAGACCAGAAGCAGTGACTTTGGAGTTCACTGATGCTATTGTTTTCAAAAGCGTTGCTCATAGTTGCTCATAGAAGACATGCAGAAATCATGCATTCCCCTGCCATTATCTAAACCTGATTCTGACCTGAAACCACGTCTTAACTATCAAACTTTGGGTGAGGAGCAGAAGTAGCCTGCACCCATAGGATAAAGTATAGTGTAAAGTATATTGGATAGTGGATAGTGGCTAATGGCTGTGCAACCTCCACTGGTCGCTCAGGCTATCATCTTATTGCACCAGGTCTCCACACAGAAGGTTAGAGTTACACCACCGAGTACCTGAGATATTTTACATGGTTCAGCAGTAAAGGTTCCCTGATTTACTTAATAGTAAATGTATCAGAGAAGTGGAGTTTTCTACAGCTAATGCCTGATTTGCCATGGTCTTTTCAACAGGAGACAGTCAGGAACAAAAGTGGTTACTGTGTTTTAAAATTCATGGCATCTCTCAGATGAGCATGTCCGGACCTTCAACTTGTAATGTGCTTTTCTCGTATCAACCAATTAATCAACTATCGGCTTTTTCCTGTGCCAAACTATCATTATTATCTCAGCATTTAAAAATCCACCATCAGTCAACCCATGGTGAGGACCAGCTAAATCTGTTAGGAATGTGCTTGATTTGGTTCTCATGCGTAACTACAAATACACACGCTCTGGCCTCTGGTCACCAAAACAACTGACAGTGCCAAATGATCATATATCCTCATTTGCAGATGTTGGTGTGGGAGGGAACTTCGTGAATGCAGATGTGTGTGTGTGTGTGTGTGTGTGTGTACCTGGGACCAGGAAGAGGTGGCTGACTGGGGAGTGGGCACATCTCTTTGTCTTCATCTTCCTCCTGTTTGGTGTTTTGACTCTTCAGAAAACTCTTGGCCTCTCTGGAGTCTGCTGACACCTCTTTACTCACCCTGACAGAGAGAACACACACATAAGCTCATCAGCAAACAATGGCAGTCTCCTGGTAAGTGGAAACAGGTCACAGTGGTTAACTAGTAGCTGCACTTATTCTGAACAACTGATTAGAATAATTAAACACTTCATCTCATTGCAGAAAACACAGTGGTCCCATCTCATTGCCTCAATTGATGCCTAGTACATTCACATATTATGTTGTGCTCTGTTTGAAGATATGAGCCTTTGTTTAAACCTTTGATATCAAGTTGAATTGAGTAATTTACTTTATTTGTTCTGTTGTACATGTATAATTTTAACACCTCATGTGCATTAGATTGTCATCAACGTATTCTGTAAACTACAAATGAATTCAAAATTGTGACGTCCGTGCAAGCAGAATAAGAGGAGCTGCTTTGTTTTTTTAAAGATGAATTATTGAAGTAGGAGGAGCAGTGGAGCTCCTCGGACAGCTTGTCTTCAAACCCAGCATACATGTGTGTATTCCAGCTCACGCTCAGCAGGTGTAGTGGCTGTGTGGACATCACCAGACTCAGACAACCAACACTTTCACGTCGTAAGTCAACATGTAGGTGTAAGTCAACACGAGTCCGAGAATCTGCCTCATCCTAACCACAGAGACATTTGCTGTGTCTCAATTCATGCACCTCCAGATTTATACTTGCTATTTTGAGAGCTTAGGTGTGTTCACATCGGCACTAGGATAGCAACATGTTCACAGGCCACAGTCTACCCTACGTACACCTGCCCAGGCAACATACACTGATAGTCACCTTGGTGATTCCCTGGGGGCATCAAGGCAGCAAGTCCCTCGTGCTACATGTTAAAGGAACAATATCTGCGTTACCAGGATTCCTAAAGCTCCAGTCATTTGGACTCTCAGCAGCACCACCAACTACCAGTTGAAAAGACATTGTCATTCTGGCACCAAATGTTTCATACAACCGGTGATTTTTCAGACTGACTCCTTCCTGGTGCCAGGAGGAGGGAGGGGTGAGGAGCACTGATGGATCCAGAGGAGTCACCAAGTCTTTTTGTTCAGATACAAAGGAAACAAATTCAAAGTGTTTCATTCTAGTGGGAGGCTGACAGATGGATCGGTGCAGCATCAGCAGATGTTGTATTGGAGTGTTGTGGTGAAGAGGAGCTACGCCAGAAGATCTCAATTTACTGACCAATCTTGGTTCCAATCCTAAACCTACAACCATGAGACCTCAGTAGTGAAAGGAAGAACGAGATTGCATGCACAAGAGGCTGAAATGTGTTTTCTTTGCAGGGCGGCTGGGCTCAGCCTCTGAGAGAGGGTGGGGAGCTCTGACATCTGGGGAGAACCTGGAGTAGAGTCAGTGCTTCTTCACAGTGAATGAAAGGAGCCAGTGAAGGTGGTTCAGGTATCTGAAAAGGATGCCTCGTGGCCATCTCCGTTTGAGGGCAAGTCTGACTGAGAGAGAAGGCCCCAGGGCAGACCCACAACTCGCTGGAGGGATGACATATCCCATCTGGCCTGGGAACATCTCAGAACTCTCCAGGAGAGGTTGCAAAGCACTGCTAGAGAGAAGGATGTGTAGAATATCCCATTTAGCCTGCTGCCACCGTGATGCCATCCCAGATAACCATGAGCATCTGTGCCCTTCATCAGCAAGTGAAAATGGTGGCTACAGGAAACAAGAAATGCTGGAGTTGTATTTCAGTTATACACACACACACACACACACACACACTTAATCGATAGCTGCTCACTCTACAACAAAACCTTTTTTTCTTATAAAGTAAATCATAAAACAGGATGCATACAAGTGTGCCCACACACACACGCACACACACACAGTTAGAGACACATATCTGTCCATAGTCTCACTGTGGGGTTACACAGGACTATATGAGGAAAAACCACTGCATCCTCTGGGAACATCAGTACTGCACAGATGCCACAACCACTTGCATCCATCATGAGGGCTGAAAGGCTTTCCCTGTTATGCATGCTAATTATATGCAGCCATAATTACACAGAGCAGAGCACAGAGCTCCACAGATGATGAGAAAGGGAATTTTGAAAAAGGCAAGTTTCTTTTCATTGAGAGAAATAAAACAACAAACAAACACGAGGGTCAGGTGATGGACGGCTTGATACCGTGTGACATATTGTCGTGTTTGGAGCTGTAACCAACATCCCCGAGGAATAAATGTTCAGACGTGTTCATGGGAGTCAGTAGCATTTACTGTGGCTCTGGGGACCAGCTACAACCATCATCCATGTACATCACCCATGCTGCTGTAATTACAGAGCACACAGCCTCATACATAATGAATCAGATGAATTATATCCGGGCTCATATTTAGTCTCTGAATACAGGCTGTGCTCATGTAAACAGATAGAGGGGGACATTACTCCCTCCACATAACTAGCAGGGGTGTGGCAGTCTGTGTGATATACAACATGTTCATCTTCGACACTGATAATTAGACTGTGTTTATGAGAACATTGCTGTTTGTGTGTTGGGGCTTATTGAAGGAATGGCATGAGCTGTGATAATTAGATGGGCTTGCAATGATGTTATGAAGTACGCCTTGCATACATGTCTCTGACATACTAAAATATGAAAAGATGCAGTAAACTCACTATCCATGGCTCCCAGGGACACACTTCATTTTCAAAGTTCATCTCCCAGCAAATCTCCCCGTATCTCATCACTTCTACTTTCAGTAGTGAAGAAATCAGAAAAATATATTTGCCTTTTCGCTGTAACATCAAGTTCTCCTGCACATTGAGTACATGAGAGAAAATTTTAAAAAGAGCATAGGATTCATATTAGCATTTTCTTTCACTTGCAAAATAAAACAAGGTTAAGGTGGTCTAATGACCAGATCAATAAAAAGATGAAAAAAGTAAATATCATTATTACAGTGTCACCTATCAGATAATTATTGTCTTTATTCTGTCTGAGTAGAGGAGAGAATTTGCAGCCAATCTGTATATCATCATGGCTTTTTTTAGTTGTTTTTCCTGCATATATTACATGGACAGAAATAATTGAAGCTGCAAGCTTAGCATTTATCAGAGATGGCCACAACAGCCCATCAGTGCAGCTGTGCATTGCAGCAACTGCTGGACACCACATTCAGGGTTCTGCACAGACCAGCTGGCAACAGACCAGATGTGGTGCAGTTTTATATGCACAGTTCATTTTGACCACTGTGTAAAGCCAGAGACCAAACAAAAAGCATGTGTGTGTGTGTGTGTCTGTCAGTCAGATGAAGAGTGGACATTGACAGTGTTTTGTGCATCAAATGCTGATTGCCATTCAAGAATTGCCTCTTGTTTTCAAAAGGTGTCACTGTGGCCATGACTTCACATTAACTGGCAGAAGCCCTCAGCGTGGGGCTCTCATCAAACATGAAAGCTGGGTCAGACAACACACATTTAGTTATGAGAACCTCCTGTTTCATAGCAAATTGTCAAAATTGGCCACACCATCACGAGCACGCTGTTTAACAATGTGAAGACAGGCTCTGAGCCTCTCCTCTGACAGGCTTGTTTAGCTTCAGAGAGATGTAAAATTATGGTTAGATGGGTTCTGGTTCTTAAAACCACAAATGTACTTCAAATAACAATAACTTTCTACCAACATGATGTTGAGTTCATTGTTAAACTTTATCTTTGTCCTCTAAATGTCTGTCTGGCCAGGTTGGCAAGGTGTGTCTGGAGAGGTTGCCATGGTGATTTTACCTGCTTAGTCTTTACTGAGTGGCATTCAGTTGAGACGTACCTCTCAAATCTCAGGCTTACAACTTAAATATCCTAACTGCAGTCACTGTAACTGTAACTGTGTGTGTGCATGTCTGTCACCACCTACTGGTCGATATGAGAACTAGATGTGAGAACAGTTCGGTCTGAAGCTTAACATAACTCCAATCCATCTTCCAGTGTAGAAACTTAAAAGCTCTGACCTTAGTCTGGACCAGACTTAACAACAGACATGTTAATGAACCGTGCGTTTCCTTCTTTCATTAAATGTAATTGTTGTTTCTAAGAACATTCTGTGTAACTGTCTCAAACTGTGCCAGTGAGTCATACCTAACTTCTTCTCCAGCGAAGTCAAACACTTTAGTGATGGTGACTGTAGCAGGTGCTGACTCTTTTGTTTGTGTACTCACTGGAGAAACCGTTGCCACGGAAGAACTGGCCTGAGGACCAAAACGAGAGGATTAAAATGTGTTGTGATGATCTTGTGTATCACAGCCATTTTATATGTTAGGACTTAAACCTCCTTAAGGTTTCCCTTTGAATGTAGGACTTATTTACCTTCTGTGTGATACTGGACTGTGAGGCAGGTGTGGATTCTTTGGGTCTGGATCCAACGTCAGACAGGAAACTCGCCCAGAGGTCATCAGATTTCTTCTTCTCTCTCGCTTCCTTGTCCTCCTCTAATTTAATAGGCTTGTCCAGCTCTTCCTGTGGCAGCTTTGCCTCTTCTGATCCACCTTTATCCTTGTCCTCAGTGTCTATCTTCAGGACTCCTCCCTTCCTCTTTCTGTGAAGGTTTTAGGATAAAAGGTCATCATCATTGGCATCATCTCCAGTGACAGCAGAGTCAAACTCTGTGTATACATTACAATTGTAGGATGAAAGGAGCTTAGATGTAGTTCTTAAAATTGTCATGACCTCAGCAATTACAAGAGAATCAAGAGATCATTTCTGCCTCCTTGTACACAAGTTGTCTGAATTAGTTTTACATCACATCAGCCCAGAGAACACACTGTCAGATGACAGGACCTGCCCAGACCACCTGCAGAAAAGCTGAAACCACTGTGTTATCCTGGTAACACATGTTGCATCCAGAACACGTCTATCCAGAGGTTGCCGTTGAAAATGAGCTACTAGCAATATCAGCTGCTTGGGTTCCAGCTGCAGCACCTCGCCGTACAGTTTTTAATATTCTGCACAAAACATATTCATAGTCTTAGTGATCATTAGTTATACAGCCATATTGTAAATAGTCATAACCCGTTCCCTCCTACTAATGCCAACGCATCACAAAGTTTATATTGTTATTTCGTTCACCTTTTTACTCTGTCGTTCATAAATTCCCTTTTAACACTCAGTCGTTGTCCTGTTGTTATTTTGTAGTAAAGAATGGAGATCCACTGAGTGAAGTCACACCTTCTGATATGAGACTGCTCACATTAATCAATGAAACCATTCAATTATGTCTTCTCAGAGGACTGATACCTCCTATTAATGAGGATTTTTTTATTCATTAATTGTGGTATTCAAGCAACAACCTTGACACCATGACTCTCACACTCCCTCACCTCATACTGATGTGCTTTTTCGTCTTCTTCTTCTTGCTGACATCATCAGGATGTGGCACACTGTCATCCTCATGCAGCGGGTCTTCCTTCTCACACTCATTGAGGTCGTCCTCACTGAGGTTATCATCTATGCAGGAAGTACACAGGAGGCAGGGGAAAGAGAAGAACATTTTAACTCCAGATCACAGGGATGTGAAGCTTTTACACCTAATTATGAAAAAATCCATTCACTCCCAGCTCAGTTGACAGTATGACTCTTAGTCCTATTCCTGTTGTTCTTTTGTCTTTTGTTTCCTGAACATACAACATAAATGTCTGCAGATGTTTTCCTTACTTCATGGTACTTAGTGAAACCATTTTAATGATATGCATATTATAACCTTCATATGGGTAGAATCTATGGTAGAGCCGTGGCTGAAATACTGTATCATTAAATGAGACCAGGGCAACACACTGGTCAACTGGTCCGACTCACAGTGTCATAGTTGCATGTGACATGAGTCTCAGGTGAGAATAATTTACCTTTCTTTCGTTTTCATCCCTAAAGGTAAAAAATTCAAACTGCAATATCTATGTAATAAACCTTTGATGAGTAATCATCTTCAGTTATTTTACTTTTGCATATAATCAACCAGAGCACAGGTGTATTTTGATACTTTAACTAAAAAAACATCACTGTGGGGCTGAGTTGTCAAATTACGTGCAACATTTTCCCCAAAAAGCTGTAAATAAATAGACTGGCTTGCTTTGATTTTCTATTTTATTTTTTGCACACTTTGTTAAGTGGTGACAAGGGCTGTGATCTGTCATCGTTAAAATGGCATTTTTCATCTCAGCTGGACTTGGTTTTAATGACATGGTCATAAAATGGCTGAAATACACAAAATGATGGTGATAGTGCGAATTTAATTACAATTTGATTCGACATTGAAGCGAGAGCAAAACATGTGCCACTTAACTTTCAACATTAATGAGTGAACATGTGGAATCGTCCTCCGGCTCGGTTTGTAAGCAGTAGTAAACAACGTATTATGTTGCTTGATGGATGTAAATGAAGCCGAAATTACAAAGAGTCATTATTCAAATAACAATATCGGTCATGGAGACGTCTGAGTTGGAGAAAGCAATGTTTTCTAAAGGTCCCTCCCCCGTAAACACAGGTAAGGACGAGAACAAATATCGATACATTTATTTTGGAGAACACTTTAGTTCATGGTGTTGGGTGGAACCAAGTGTGAGAGCTCACGTTGTCTGTCTGTGCGCCTTGTTCATCGCCGTTAGCCACAACACGTTGTTAAATCAGCTACATCCTGTAGTAAGTCGTGTTTACTACTAACGCAGCTCCAGGTGGCTGCAGTCCTCACCTGACGGGACGTAGTCTGCGTCTTCATTAGACGAGTATCCGTCAGAGTCGTAGTCAGAATAGTTCATCATCGTGGAGGAGAAGCTTCACACCGAGGATGAAGTCAATGAAACAGCGACAAGGCGCCGGTGTGTTTCCTCCCAGCTTCAGGGCTTTCACGGCGGCACAGACGTAACTCTACCTGGTCGTAGACGTCTTCTCACTCCTTAAATCGGAATTCAACCGCTGCGCTTTCGGGTAATGTGGAAGATAAACACAAAGAGACTGTGTGAACGGTAGGAAACGTTGCTCCACTGAGCGTTTTTGGAAACGAAGAACACAATGTGACTTCCTGTGGCTACGGCGAGCTCGAAGGTTCAATCTTAATCAGCCCCGCCTCCTTTCAGTCACCGTACGAGTCTGATCCATGGATCTAGGATTAAGGAGGGAAATTGAAGAATTTATTTATTGATCCTCAACCCAACTATGCAATTATATTAGATGCCTCTACCACCTAAAGAACGCTCTGTGTATTGTTTACTTAATGATAACAGGGAAGTTTCACATTCATTCATGTAGGCAAGCTTTCAGGTTTGTTGCTATTTTCTCTTGATCAGAACTTGTATATGCCCTCTATATGTTTTTGAATTTAACTACTGCTGTAGTAATTTGCCCTGTTACTTCTGCTGAACTGTTGGAATGATAGAAGTTAAAAAAAAAAAAAAAAAAAAAAAACTTAACACACATAGATGCACTGTGAGTTAGCCTGTGGAATCTGAAGGTAAGGCATTAAATTAACACACAATGTGTCCTCAACAAAACACAGGAGATCACGTTGGAATAACGCATCTGTGATCGGTTCCTCTGAGGTTGACCTGTAACAGAGCAAATGAAACTGTGTCATAGGACTGGCTTCAGGTGATCAGCTCTGGCCGTCTGGTCTCCTTTAGCTTTTCTTTATCTCTTTATGTTTAAAACAGAAAGGATCTCTACCCTCCACTGTGTTTGGTGTGAACTGATTCTGTAGTTTTAGTGAGATCTTGCTGACAGACAACAAAACATCCTTCTTAATGGTTTAGTGTTGTTGTAGTTTCACTGGTCACCAGTAGAGGTCGGTAAATCACACAAAGAAACACCACGATTATAGTTGAAACATTTTTATTTCATGAAAATATTCACCAATGGCACTTAATTTACTCTATTAAAATCAACTTTAAAACCTTTTGAAAAATTGGCCCAGGAATGTGGACCAGGGAAATTAAAAAACGTCTTTAGATACTCAGCATTTTCATGACATTGGTCATTTTAGTCATTTAGTTGTTATTCTTTCCCGGCACTTCTGACAGTGTGGTCGTCATTCACTCATTCATTCATACATCTGACGTATACTGTGAAATCAGATGAGCTGTTGCATTTCTCTGTGCATACCATTCCTGTTGCAAAACAAATAAATAAATAAAAAGTAGTAAGAACATCCCAGCAGTCAGAGAGTTTCTTCTCTTCAAGTCCTCACTTTTCAAAAACTGTACTGGACAACAGGTCTGTATCGCTGCACTCTTCTGCTTGGAAAATAGAAACTAAATTGATTTTTAGGAAAAGGCAAAACTAGACATTTTTCAAAGTAAATCCAAATGATGTGGTAAAAAGAATCAAAATATAGATTCATTATGCAACTTACTATACACCTGAAAGCAACACTACTATAATTATGAGCAATCCAGTAGCCTAGTTTATGAGGTACACAGGGATAAAACTAATGCAGTCTAATACAGCAGTCTTGTCCTTGTACGTGCACATCCATGCCCCTATGTTAGACTGCATTTGTCTGTGAGTGTGGTCACTAAATCTATTTTAACTTTTCTCTCTCTCTTTTTTTTTTTTAACATTCCCAAATTTTCCTTTAGTTTTCTTTCTGTTTTTTTTCCAGTGGAAACAGGCTAAGAAGCTTTATGCACCAACTCTGTGCAGTTCTTGTTTGTGTTACTTAAGCTTCTTTTAGCATCCTGGTTGAACATTTTCGTACCTGGTACATCCTCCGTGAACATGAATGTCAACCTCACAAAGGAGTCTGGTGTAAAGGGTGAGGCTGAACTTAGTTTGCCCTGAGACAACTCAACTTGGATGCACAGACATTTACAGTAATGCTGTCTAAACAGTTCACATCAAAACATTTGCTTTGACCTATTATTATTTTTTCTCTCAAGATGAGAAGACATGGTTGAGAAATGCTGCAGGAGTACGTGGTCTGTAAGGTCAGATGAGAGGGTACATGTTACAACGCCTACAGACAATTAGTACTTAGGCTCCCAGACTGCTGAAAATGCTGTCTATTTTCAAACAAACAAGAAAAATATCCAGTTGTATCGTTTAGAAACAAAATAGAGCACAAACACACACACTAGCTGTATTACACAACCATAAAACACAGTAGGGCAAGGTTCATTTGTTTCAGCGTCAGCCCCCTCTTCATCAGCCAATCAAGTGCTGTGATTTCCCACTAATCACCAAGTCTGTGTAAGAACGAAAACACTCTTTCATTAACCTCTTCTCAAATGACTCTGCACTTCCCTACAAATGTACAGTATGATGAACACACCAAGCTCCCCAAAGCTTTAAAGAAACATATTATCACTTTTATTTTGAAGAGCAGATCATGATGAAATTTGCTGTTCTCTCTCCGTTATCGCCTCAGTTTAAACAGGCTACAAACTCTGGTTCAAACTCAGTCTTCTCTGAATCAAACAGTATTTAAAAAGTGGCCCAATTGGCTTCCAGGTAACCAGTTGCAATGGTTGATGTTAATGTGCAAATGGTGAAGATGAGGTTAGAATCTGAGTGGAGATGTGGAGTTGGTGGAGCAGTGGAAGTCATGTTGTACTTTTAAGACAGGATGGGGTCATTACGGCATAATGACGGAGAACATTTCCAGTGGGAATGTCATGTGCAAACACTCCAGCACCGGAATCACAGGAAACCTTGAATGGAGAAAGGATCTGACTGAGCAACACAGACTGTGCCTGGATCTCTGCCATGTGTCCTGTATCTGCTCCACTAATAATCAAAGATAAAGGCTCCAGGTTTGCTGCATGGCAGTTTCTGTGTTTATTGGAGTCACTGCATATTTGTTTAAAAACACTAAAATTAAATATCAAATCAAATCATAATAAATTCACTATGAAAAATGGCTGACAATAATTAATCTCTGGTGGTGGTGTCAGAGGCCAGTTTTCAATTATTACTAAGTCCTGAAACAAACAGAAACTGATACGTGTAGAGTTTACATATGTCTGTATATGCAGGTTGTAAATGCATGTGATACAAAAGCAACTAAAGCTGTCACTCAAGACTATGGGAATATAATGAGCCCATAAAAACTACAGGGGGTGACACTCTGTCTAACCGTCCTTATCACATTAAGTGCAGAAAAATAAGAGCAATTCATATTTGGTCATTAAAATTCAAAAAGCTATAAACACCTGGAAATAATTTTTAAAATATATACAAATCAGCTCATTGCCACAAAATAACACACCTGTAAAATACATCATCACTCACAGAGAGAGGATCAAAACCATCTGTGTTGTTAACTGAGTTTGTTAAGGAATCAGAGCGTTTAAACCTCTGATCAATTCACTCTGAATTCACTTACAAACCAAGACGTTGAGCTGAGGAGACATTCTTTAGGCTGCTCTACAGCAGAGATCTATAAAACCCTCCTCACTTTTGTATATGTCTTGGTTGGCTGAGAGAGCTAGAAGGACAGCCGGTTGTAGTTGCTAATTTAGAATTAACTGCAACACACAGGTGCTAAGACTTGAAGTGATTAAAAACAAAGGTCCAGGGAAGAACAAAAAGAGCAGTGAGAGATAAAGATAAACACCACTTAGGAGGTTGGAAAATAGAAATTAAGGCCTCAAGGAAAAAAGCCAGAATCTTGCATATAACCATTGTCTTCACGTCAGCCTGCTGGTTCTTCTGCCTTTCTGCAGTCACTGCATGGAGTCAAACTGTCAGACTGACAGCGGAACACGAACACCCACACCCACAGCCCCTGAGAGAGGTTAGTGTCATCCTGATGCTATACCCCAGCACGAGGGGAGAACAGCATCTTGCTGCTTCACATACGGGAGTAACTGTAACTGCAAAACTTAACAAGTCATTACTTAATGATTATTTCAGATTTTTAAATAATCAGCTTCAACTGTTATGTTATGTTATAGTGTGTGTGTGTGCGTGTGTGTATGTGTTTGCCCTGTGATGTGAATGCAGTGTGGCGTTGTCCTACAGTGGACATCATACAGATGGCTCAACAGCTAGCCAGAAGCCTTCGAGGTGATGCCCAACGCACACCTTCCGTTGACACATTGCTTTTTTCTTTCATAGTGGAATAAAATCCATTCTGGTCCTGGTCCTAGTCCATCAGTAGGAAATGACATCACGTCCCAGGTCTGGCTGGTTCAGATGTGGAGAACCAGGAATTGCCAGGATCTAGTCTTGTGCCGTTAAAAGTCAGGTCCCGTCACGAGACAGTGTGACTGGTGTCAGACTGACCCAGCAGCATCAGGTGCAGCCAGACGGGTCTCAGCACTGCTAAAGGGTGGCGAGCACCCTGAGGAAGGAGATGATGAGGACACAAAACGACTGGCCAACCCCAAAGACAAGAGCCTCCAAGGAGATCATTCTCTTCCCTGCTGCCTTGTACACACCTGCTATGGCCGCACCTACAAGAAATACGAAAACAATACAAAAGACCTTAAGGTTATTCTTCAGTTCCACCTGGATAAGTCTGCATTGTTTTTGAGTCACAAATAATTTTCCACAAAAATCAAGAAGAAAGAAGAAAAGAACTGAAAAGATGAATAAACTGAAACAATTATAAAAAGCATTACAAATGTGTGATAGTCAAGGGTCTTATTTTACTAGAGTGTTTATTGAAATAAATCTGATGAAATGCTGATCCCTGTGATCGGTCCATCTCAGCCTGCTCCTGTCTATCTGCTGTTCTTTGTGAAACACATGTCAGAGGGATGTTAGGGGGGAGATTCCACTCTGGATACTGTACCATAGTGAATGTACTGAGTATCTCCGTAATTCAAACCACATACAAAGACTTTCCCTCATTTTAATCAATAATTTTAGATGGTCACCTTGGTGCAATTAAACCAGAGCCTCAGTATCTGGATCAAGTGAGTCTTGTAACAAATTTAGAGGCTACAATCATTATTCTAGTACTCCAGATAAAATAACAACACATTTTTATGTTTAATTATGTATAATGACCATCTAATGAACAAAAGCTCCCTTCAGTATGAAGTGCCATGTTAGACCTAAAAATACCATTTGTAGTAGCACTTGGGCTTGGGTCTGGATGCAGCCAAAGAAACTTGACAGTGTCATAACCCAGACGGAAAAAAACACATATTACTTACTGGTGAGGACTCCTCCACAAAGTGGTCCCACAATTCCCATTAGAAGGATGGCAATGGGCATGAATCGGGCCATCTTGTGCTGACGCAGTGTGGCGAGGGAGAGCAGAGCTGCAGGCACGTGGAAGACCAGAGAAGAGACCGCTGCCCAGAGAAACACTCCATACCACATCTCTGCACAAACACACAATCATGTATTAACACATCACTTCATGACAGTAGTACAACAGTGGGGAGATTTTATCAGACCATTCAATTATTTATTATTCATAGCTGTCTATTTATTATTTATAGCTGTCTGTATCTCCTTAATTGAGAAAACAACTTCTCAATAACTAGAGATATCCTGAATAAACTAGTGTAGATACATTAAGAATACATATGATCTCAGTGAATGTTTTGATGAATATGGAAATGGTGTAAAATTTGCCATGTGGCCTTCAGTCACCAGTTCTTAATCCAGTTAAACACCCGTTACAGGCTTTGAACCAACATGTTACAGATGGAGTTCTCCACCCTAACGAGTACAGGAAAGGAGGGAATATCTCCTCAGGGAGTTTACCAAACATGGAGCATTTGAAGGTTTGTGGTAGAGCTAAGATGGAGCCTCAAACCCCCGGTTAAGACAGGGCAGAGACCCTGAGTCCTTCACAAGCCCTGGTATGTTTATCACATGAATCGTCATTCAACATGTACACAGTAACAGTTAGTACATTGCACTAACGCTTTACAGTGTATATATTACTCTCCTAAAACCCTAGTCCATGGTAATCCATACATTGTTCCACCCTTGTCACGGAACTGGCAAATGGCAATATTATCGTACTGGTTAATATATCACTTATATTATGCCCTCGTGTGGTGTTGGTATATCTTACATAACCTAAACACAAACAACGTCAAACTTTGTTGTTCTCTTATATTTATGCGCCCATCAATTAGTCATAAAAAGAAAATCATCAGGCAGAACATAAAGCTAAAGCTAAAGCTAAGTTGACTTGTTGCTCATCCAAGCTGTATGTCCATACCTGAACTCGCCTACACGACACACTTAGTAAAGCTATGTACAATGTAAAGCAATCTTAGCATACTTTAAAACACACACTTAACCACGTTTGAGACTGTCCATTTAAGTAACACCATACGTTTGTTCGACTAGCTAGCTTCACAGATATCCTGTAGTTGACCGATGCTAACGCGTACAGCTAACAGCTAGCCTACAGAGACATGTATTGATGGGAATTAGAGCGTTTGTAAGGAACAAATGCAAAACTCCTTGTGACATTCATCCCCCCACAATATGACATTTCAGCCAGATATTTTCAGCACTGCTACACAGCTGTGTAGCTAAACGGCTACCAAACATTAGCCCACCTGAGAAGTCGCTGAGATATGTGTCGTTGCCTCGGTCTGTGCTATTTCTCCTCGGCACTAATTTCAAACCGAGTATTTGCTGGACAAAGCCTATCTGGCTATACCTATCCTGCATTTCCCACACTGATACTGGACAATGCAGGGGTGAAAGGTGCCCAGTAGTCACGGAAAATCATGAGACACGGACGGTGAGGGATTGTCCAGTACTCGATCCCGACTGTAGCCTAGCTAACCCCTGTCAACACAACTTGGTTTGACGTCATCATGGTGACAGGGGCCCTGAGCTCTGTCTGTCAGGCAAAATTAGGCGTTGGTTAAAGAGAGCACATTATTGATAGAGGCCAATTCATTAGAATCTCTATCATGGATGAATTATAAGAACTTCTCATAATAACGTCTTATGATATTGAAGTGAATGATAAGAACCTCTTATAATACATCCATACGGCGGCAGCGAGAGCTCAGCATACTACAATTTAAGAAACACATACAAAAACACAAACATGCAATAAATTCAGACAAAAAAAACGTCATCAATTTTACAACGTATCCTCTGCGAAAACTCACAATCTGCAAATCAACGCACTGCAAAAACACACAACAGGACACAAGTGTGTTGAGGACACTTTGGACTTGAGTAGGCTCTAGCAAAGATGGGCAAGCATAAAGACCGAGTCTGTACAGCCTGCAACCAACCACAAACTGCAAAGCGTGTGCTTCTGGACTGTCACCAATACAAAAAGCAAAGAGGTTAACTTTAGTAAGCAGTCCTATACACATATCTGCAACCAGATCAGAAAACATTGACACCGTGAAGTGATACCGACACTGGCCTGTGAGTGGCAGCAGTGTGCCTGAAAGGCATCTGAACTGCCGGAAGCCAGAAGAGGAAGAAGACGGCGTTTGAAAAATCAGACCCGGGAGAGCAGCGTCGTGGATCCAGCCTGTCAGTCCTCTGACAAACCCTCTGTTAAAGGTTTGAGAAGCACTTTATATGTTCCTGAACCCGATAAAGCTACGACAGCTTAGACTGAATTGACGCATGCTAACTGGATTATAGCTCACGTTAGCTGTGGAGAGTTCACTGTTGTACTCAACGTTAACTAGCCAAACCGAGTTAACATCAACATCAACATTTGTTTATATATATAACTTGTGTTTACTGTTACTGTCCTGTTTGTCGTCACTTCCCTTCTCTTAAGCCACAGACACAGAAAGCACTAGCGCGAGCAGACAGGCAGAACTAGCAACTTTTTCCTCAGTTATTTTCAACACTTTCCAAGTATTGCAGTATGTACTGTGCTAAAGAGAGGCTATGCAATCATAGGTGGATGTGACACCAACACAATATGCATCACTGCGTGGTGAACTGAACTTCAACATTTGAATATAATTTAATGATTATTTCCCCACAGTGTAAAGTATGTGACATTATATTTTCTTTAATATTATTGAATTATTTTTGAAAGCCTGAGTATCTTCACTTGGTGGTGTTGTACACTGTGTGTTTTTCAGGCAGAGCCTTAAAGTTGTTCAGTGTTAACTATAGACTGTTTACTTGTGTGACCTCCTCATCAGTTGGTATGCTTCATTACATTAACCAGATACCAGGTGATGATGAGTTTTTGATCAGTTTTCTCTGTCTCAGCAACATGAGTGAATTGGAAGATGTCAACCTCCACATCCAGCTCAGGATATCATCCTTGCACCGCATACTGGACCTGTCAGCTGCTGGTATGATACAGCCTTTCATAACTATTTCATTACTGTGTGAAGCTGAAATGATGTCTCATGATATGCCATATTCTGTGTTCACATGTAGAGCTGCCCCAGGGGAAAATGGAGAAACTTGGACAGGAGATCTTTGCACTGGAGAGACTTCTGGAGATGTTTGAGAAATGTGTCCAACAACAGAAAGAGCAGCTGAAGCATCTTAAGGTAAAGTGGTGATAAACTGCAGGAGAATGATGCAGTGAACAGAACATAAAACTCTGCTTTATAGAAACTGTTTCTTAATGGCCTCAAACATTGTCAAGGCCACAAGTATTTGGACAATCACATGTTAATTGTTCTTCAGGCTCTGAGCAGCAGCGTAAATGAAGACAATTCACAGGTTTGACCTCTGTGACTGCACTGAGCACAGAGAGCAGACAGAGATCAACTGTTGTGAACCTTTAAAATGAAAGAGCTTCCGTTTTCTATTTGGACTGAGTCAGTATGAGAAGTAAAGAGGGGAACATGCAAGATAACAATGAGGCTCTTAAAGTAAAACTCTCTCAGATATCACAAGCTGTCAGTGATAAAACACACACACGGTTTGGAGATGTGTTATTTTCTACCGCTGTACCCTCTAACTGAACTCTTACGTATAGATTACAGTGTAGCACTTCATTGGTCAGACCATTTTGGGCGAAAAACTAGGGGGGGCCTTTACATGCCTGCTGCTTTCATTATTTGCCACAAGGCACAACATGGACAAATTGAAGTAGCTATCTGTTTATAGGTCTCTCCCATAGACTGTAGTTTCTCCCTATCACTCTGCTTGGTAGAATTGACACATGCCACCTCAGGTAGCTGTCAACAGTCAACCCTGAGGTTCAGATATGGTACAGTCCACCTCATGGGTGTCTGAAACTCCTATCACATTAGATTTTATCCGGCAAGGGGAATTCTATATTACATTTACAATTACATAATGATATTATAAATATTCAACCCTCCCAAACTATCGTTTTTAACCTTTTTAGAGGGGTCCATGTTCTAATAAGGGGGGCATTAGACTCCCTAGTTCCCCCTGTAATTTGAACCATGCTCAGGAGCAGAAGGACCAGGCTCCTGTTCACAGAAAGAAACCAGCCAGGTCCTGGAACAAAATCATCCAATGAGAGAAAGGGAGAAAAACAGAAATCATCCTCAGATAGATCTTGTGGAATGAAACAGGACAAACAAATGGAGTGAGCTAGAGCTCATTGACTGAGGAACGAGACATGTCACTCCAGATACTTCTGGCCTGAAGAAGCACAAAACACTTGTCTTTGTTTTAGGAAATTGAACAGTCCTTAGAGAAGGATTTGAATGATGTCCAACACATGAGGGACAATATCCCTGCACACATGCCCAGGAGCAAAGACCCAGCAAGGTGAGGATGCTTCAATGTATCTTTCTCTGTACTCTTTATCATCAAAACATTAGCTTAAGAGTAAAATAAAAACCAAAGACCATGTGTCACATGCTACAGAGACACAGTGAAACAGCTGGTTCTAGAGGAAGGTTCTTGAATATGTTGAGTCAGTGGAGAATGTGCAGAATACCACCATCTATTGTCTCAAGATAGGAATTTCAACAACAGAAAAATAATTCCAGCAGTCGGTTGCCACACCGTTGCTAAGTATAAAACACAGTTGCTAGGGACGCCGCTCTGATCAGAGGAGCTTAGAGAAGAACTATGCAGGATATTTACCTTATGTTTCATTTTTACCTTCATTAAACAGCTAAGGATTAATTGTGCTGTTGATAAATGACTTGTAACTTGTTACAGGGAGAGCGAAGGCTCACTTCCACATTGTGGCTAAAAATCAAACCTGCATGATCAGAGCCTTTGACCTGGTGTCACAGCTCTTGTCTTGGTGGCACTGCAAGTCCACGACACAAACGTGCCTTGTAAACCGTAATCTACTGTTTATGACATATAAGACTACACAAATACACACATCGTAACATGTATATGATAATCCATCGATCCACTGATTGATTAACAAAGGCTTTGTTGAAAACAAATGCACACGACCGGGAGGAGGGTTAGCAAAACAGCGGAGACGTGAAAGCTACTGGCTGGTATGAGGTGAACAGGAAGTCATTGTCGAGCCCGTCAAAATTTCTAATTAATTAATTAGTTAATTCAGACTGAATATTATTTTTAATGGAAAAGCAACACTTGTATTCTGTACCCCTCTAAAAAGCCCCGTGGATGTATTATTTTTGAAAAAAATATAGCTTTTAATAAGCATTCTCAACATTCAGCCTTTAAAACCATATTTATTTGTGTGTGGCTCAAAATCACAAAGACAGCAACAGTTAGTTGAGTCACACTGTTGACCCCCAAAAACCCTTTAACAACAAAGAACAGGGTTAAAAACAGCAAGAAAACAGAAAGGTGTCCTTCACACCACACAGACAGCAAATGTACACAGAGGCCACTGAGTCAGAGTTCAGACAAATTGAGTCAAGTCATTGAAATGCTCAAAGTGTCAGTTTAAAAGAATGAGTTTGAAGTGTTGAGTGGTGCTTCTGTGTGATGTTGATGTTCCTCTTCTCTCTCAGAGGAAATGAGCCTGTGATGAAGAAGAAGGATGAAGCAGCAGATGTCCAGACCACCCAGGCAGAGACTGTTAGAAAGCCAAAGACCCAGGTCAGAGTGATGGAGTTCATCACCATGCCAGAGTTTGATGGTATCCCTCAGTAAGTATCCCTCACAGGTATCCTAATATGTTCCTCTAATGATAAGAAGGCAGTGGAATGAGATTAGGAGAGGAGAGGAGAGGAGAGAGAACATGAGTCTAGTTTCAGACTGTTGCAGCCACATGTGGTTTTAAGAGATAATTTGTGTGTGTCTCTCAGGTACATGAAAGGACGTGTATCGTATGACCAGCTCAATGCTGCCGTGCAGAGCATCAACACAACAGTAGCAGCCAAGTACAAGATCCTCCATCAGTCCCAGAAGAGTCTGAACAATCACACGCGAAAGCTGCAGCAGCGCTTCAAGGAGCAGGAGACCAAACACACTAAAGGTACAGAGGTGCAGCAGTGTGTGAGACTGATGAGAGGAGGCAGCACATCTGATCAGGTTCAGACCTGAAGGCCTGTTATCTGATACCATTCACCAAAGACTTTAGTCATTAACTTATTATCGTGTTGTGGTTTTATTGTAAACTTTATTCAGCAGCAGAAACAGAGCTCCATACTATAGCTTCAATAACACATGAAAATCTTCGCCTCCACTTAAATAACACACATCAGTTTGACAGTAATCACATGACCTGGTCTGAGCGGACAGTCACTGTACAGACTGACCACACTATGGTGTCTCTGCTGTGTTGTTGTCTTGCAGGTCAGTACTTTGTGGTAGAGGATGACATCCGGGAGTTCACACAGTCGAAGGTGGACAAACGGTTTCAGGGGATCTTGAACATGCTACGACACTGCCAGCGTCTGAAGGAGCTGCGAGGGGGAGGTGTCACCCGCTATATGTTATTATGAACCCACGATCAAATCAGTTTTCTTTGAAAAGCACATTTCACAATGTGCTGCATGTGAAAAAATAAAACCCTGAAATGAATCAGTGTGGTTGGCTGTTGGATAAGCAAGATCTGTTCTTCCTGCAAAACTGTGCCATTTGTGTTATCTCATTCTGCCACAGTATAACCACTCACTAATGCCTCCCATGAAGTTGGACTGCCATATTAGTCTTTGTTTAGTTTACAAACACTACAGATTTTTTATTTAATTTATCCAATTTCCTTCACCACAAGAAAGTGGGCTGGTTTTGGGCATGAAACTCCCAGACTGACAGTTGGCTCCACTCTGGCCCTGCTTAATACCAATAGTAAGCGTTGTTGCAGCACATCAGTGACAGGAGGAAACAGCAGAACAAGCTGCCACGGGTGGATAGCTGCCAGTGGGGGATTTCTACATGGAAAATAATGGGCAGCTGTTTGGTGGATGCTGTTCACGGCTGGTGTGTGTTGCACTTGAGATGTCCAGGTGCGGTCACTCAGTGTGACAGTTTATATGTAGCACCTTTATAGTGTGAGGTAGAGATGCTGTTAAACCACTGTGTTAGTTTGTATTACTGTTTAATATGATGTCACATATGCCAATTTAGCAACAGTAACATGGCACATTACTGTTTATTATTGCTGTCTAAATGCAGGCTATTTACCATTTCTGCATTGGGAGTATTGGAGGTCAAAATGACCTCATGGCAGTTCTGGTGTGACAGTGTTGTGGAGTAAGAGCAGCCTACTCAGATTACTGTCTTGTAACGAGAACGTTACGCGTTAGTTCCGCGAGTCAATTAAACCGTTAGTTATGTTTTCAAGCAGGTCATCCGTTATCCGAGTTAAGTCTCCCGATAAGGAAAAGTATAAATCCCCAGTGCATCCTACTACGCAGCCAGATGTGTCCTCGGCGCAGCGCTGTCTGTGCACAGCACCTTTGTGTGTACGACACCGGCAAGCATATGGCGGAGAGGGCAGCGCCAGCGTAGAGGTCGCAATATTTCTGAATTTGCAGGCAAAATGGACAATAACATACAGACTATGCGTAGGTGGTACGTTTAGCAGCTGCGAAGAACTAAGCACCACTGGGTAACATAACATGCTGTCCGCCAGTCCTGTTAAAACCAGCAGAGTTACAAATTATGAGATCGATGTCATTCATTTAAGAAGGGTGTGTGTCCTGTGTCAGTCATGTCATGTCGCAACGGGCATTATAAGAGAGTATTCTAGTTACATTTATTCATAGGTAATTCAGTACATGTAACAAATTACTTGTAATTGACAGTGACGTTGTAACGTAATAAGTTACTTTCCATGGTAACTGCACCCACCACTGTGAGAAAAAATGGTTAATAACAAAGTTTACCTCAACTCAATGATGTTAGCAGCATTTCAATGTACAGTGCAGCCAGGAGCCTGATGCAGCCAGTTTGCCAGTGTAGGTGGACATACTCAGAGTCACAGGTCAAACAAAGCCCTCACTCCTGCCCATTCTTCCCCTCCACATGGGGAAGAATGTTTACTGTTGCCAAGGCAACTGGCATCAGACCTCCTGAGCCTATGACATCATAACAAACCTCCTGAGCTGATGACATCACATCAAAACCCCAGTAGCTATGACATCAAAACCCATGGTGCTGTGACATCATACCCCCAATGGCATCACACTTCCTGTGTCTTTGATCTGATTTGATGTAGACTGTATATAGAGTGCTGTAACAGTCAGTTTTACAACCTCACAGTGGACAAACACCTACACGAACGTTGTCAGTGGAGAGAAAGAGTCACTCACAATAGAAACTTCAGTCTGTTTCTTTAAGAGAACCTTAAAAACAATTTACAAAGAAACAGCCACCATGAGCCAAGGAAAGAACGTGAGTCTAGAGTCCACCGAGGACAGACTCTGGATCACTACACAACCCCAAGACGTTGTTGAACAAAACTCCTGGAACATACTGGAGAAAGAGGCAAATGTGTCACTGCCTCCATCTCCGGCACCAGCGGAGAAAGAGGCAAATGTGTCACTGCCTCCATCTTTGGCAGCAGTAGAGAAAGAGGCAAATGAAGAAAGAGGCCTCAATGCAGCCAAAGTCCAGACAGAGCAAACACTGGACCAAGAGAGATGCCAGTGGTTTGAAGAAAAGGCCTCCCTCCTGGAGTCTCTGAAGAACATCAAACAAGCTGCCAAAGACCAGAAAGAACAAAGACGAAGATTTATGGAGGAAGCCATGGCTAAAGTAGTCCTTCTGGAGGAACAGGTGAAGGAGCTTCAGCGAAGGAAGAAGAGATCTCTGCTGAGGAGGTTCCTCCGGCTCTTCAGATAAGCTGGAAGAGGACCAACTACACTGACTCCCCAGACACATCACCACTAAATCCATGGCCTCTTCTATTACACCCACCATCACTCTTTCTCTCTCTTCAAGCCCCTTCTTCTTTACTCTCTCTTTCTTTAACCCCTCCCCACCCCCACCCCCACCCCAAAGCAGCACAGTGGCTAAAAGGCTTCAGCCTCACAGGAAGAAAGATGAACCTTCATCCACATTCTTCTCCTTGTGAGTCTGTATGCAGGGTTTTTTCCGGGTTCTCCGGTTTGCCCACAACATTTTGTTATAAAAAAAAAAACATCAAAACAATCAACAAAAACAATAACAAAATTAAAGCTTAAAGCTAAATTTTGGACAAATTTAGGCAATTTTGAGTAACAAGAGACAAGATAGGGAGAATTAGAGACAACCAGAACATGAGCATTACAACATCCATTCTGCCTTAACTGAGGCTTGAACTTATAACATCTGACACCAAGACCCATCATCTAACTCACTGAGCTAATTGGCTGGAAGTGAGACTTGGTGTGTGGCTTCACAAATGGACTCAGGCAGTCACCAGCCAGGCAGCAGCTGTCAAGGCAGATTTCAAAAATTGTCAAATGTCAAAAATTCTGTTATCAAGACAAAAATCTGATAATACATAAACTGTATCTTGACAGCATGAAAATGTTGCTGATTTGTTTTTTAACAAATGTTTTGCTTCATAAGAGAAAATCTAAAAATGCCATTGTTACATTGACAGCAGTTTGTTCCCATGAGAGCAGGATTCAACATGTTTTCAAAAATTCACTTTTTAAGATAAAATTCTGATATTTGCCAAACTTCATCAGCCACGACTCCAAGATATTGTCAGCATTTTTCAGTAAAATTTTGTTGACACACAAAAAAAAACTGCTGGGTTAAAAACTAACCCACCCCTAACCCAGCTGCTGATCATCTATGTGACCGACCACACGCTGGGTTGGTTTGACCCAACTGCTGGGTTTTCAGAGTTAACCCAGAGTGCTGGGTTGTTCATTTGACCCAACCTAGTGAGTAAAAGTGACTCTATTGCTGGGTTAAAATGACCCATACACTGGGTTATATCCAGTGCCCTGCTACTTTTAGATTAAATAATAATTTATACTTTAATTATTAAATAAATGATTATATTAATAATAAAACATATCATATAATAATAAGAATTATTGTTGTGTAATTTATCATAATTTCCCATAATCATACAAACACACACCATACAAAAACAGGCCACTGTTAACTTGGATTTATTGGCAGTTTTACAAATTTTACATCAGCAGAGTTGGCAGGACCTTCAGCACCATCCCACCTGTAACAACTAAGCAAAAGAAAAGGCACAATACAGTGTTCAGTTAATATTAAATAGTGTGATATGTGTAACATTTGACATTTCTGAAACAGTTTTTACTTTTCTACTCTGGTAAAAGAAAAACACACAGCTTGTCCCCTCGCTTTTTACACCTGTTTGTGTAACAACACACGCATTATCGCTCAGCGTTCACAATGTTTTAAACCATGAGCCGAATTATCTGTAGAGGTCTTGTCCTCTCCCAAATATACAGACACTGAACGTACAAAGGTTTCTGCAGTATTGGGGCTACATTTTGGTGAAAGTTGCAAAACTGTACGGTGGGTTTGTTAGGAATTTTCAAAGTTTTAAAATTCATACGCTTTTATATGTATTTAGACGCCTATCTCAATCTTGTTGATTCCAACTTCCTAGAACTCCTGGTGAGGAACACCTATGTCACACAGGTAAACCCTGCCAGCTCCCTCAGCCAGAGGAATTGGGAGGCAAAGAGAGAAGGACCATTTGGCCAAAACTGCTTGACCCTGCCCACTGACTGGGTGCCTTTTTCTGGTTAGCCCAGTCAGAAGCTGCTTGACACCAAGGCTGATTCATTAGGAATGTGTTCTTGTGGCAGTCCAGGCAGGTAATGATCAGGTTGACTGGGGTGTCTGGAAGATCTGTAAAGCCAGAGAAAAAGATGTCAATCTCAAAGCAGTAGTTGATCAACTAAAATAAAAAATAGTAAAACAAATGTCACCTTGATTGCTCCAAAAACAAAAATTAGAAAAATATACCCACCCACCTGACACCTGTTTGCCTCCTGTGAAAATTACTGTCATGCACACGTTACACATTGTTTTACAGCAACAATCAGCATTGTTCTTATCCAATTCATGTATTAGTTTTATTCAGAGCATGTATATCATCATTGAACATGTGTTTGATAAATAAACATATTGTTCTTGAAAGATAGTTTATCGCTTTTACCGTCCTGGCTGCCCCCCCCCCCCCCAGTTTCACAATAGTCTCGGCCCGCTGAATGTCGCGTTATCTCGTGCTGCATTCACTGCAGTCGGACATCAGAAACTCACGCTCGGAGATGTCCGATGGCGATGGGCCATAACTTTTCTTTGAATTCAGTGCTGCCAACTGGGGTGGCAGCGGAGGTGGCAAGGCTTTGCTTTAGATATCCTTCCAAGGCTCTGTGGTAGATCCGCCCCATCCATGATCCACCCATGGGTGCAGTGATACTTCCGTGTTTGTTACTGGTATCCCTCTGAAACTACAGTACAGAAGATGAGTGATTGTGCGGAGGAAAAGCGGGACACAGGAGAGACTCCAGGATTCAGATGTGTATTTGCAAACAGGAATCCATCCAATAATGATCCCTTCTTCAGTCATGAGCCTCCACTTACAAGGTAAGAGACCTGCAACAAACAAACAGCATTATGTTTCTGTACTGATGGTCGACAGTCCAGAGATGACAGGAACTGAACGTAGGGAGAGATGGGGAATATCATGCATATTGCAGTTCGTGGTTGGTACTTTGACTTCAAGTCCACCAAGTCTCTTCCATAGGAACCATTTATCAATTAGACAGACAAGACGAAAGCCGTTCTTAACACTTGTGACACGTATAGTGTAACTCCGGAAAGGAAAACACTAACTCCAGAGCTACATGGGGGTATTCCAGAAATACCCTGAGATGAGGCAAACTCTGGGGTTTCTGTTCCAATGTGAGGTAACTTAAAGGTACTACGAGGAGTTTCGGAAAGCGGAAGTGTTTTCACACCACATTTCGCATGACCCTCCGCGCGCACGGTCGCAAATGAACGAGCTAGCCAGAGCATGGATCTATTATAATACATCCATGAGCCAGAGCGAGCCGTGTGAGGTTTGAAGACCGAGCCAGCTTTGACCGAACGATGGCCACCGACGAGGTCATTACACAGACAGGTTTTACATTAATATGACACTCTTTTATAACCAAAAGCAAACTTTACGGGGTATCTTTAAACTCTGTGTCAGTCACCATGGTAACTGACTCTTTGAACCTAACCTGCTGGCTGGCAGGTTTACTATAAAAGACCCTGAGTTTCTACTTGTCTCCTCCCAGCTGAAGCAAGCTGAGAGTCCATTGCTTCCTAATCCAATTGATATAGGGGCACAATTAATTAGCAACGCCTTGCGTGGCGAGAGGATTTTCCAACCTCGGCTGGATGTGCTGGCATTTCCAGAGGAGTATTTCATTGTACGGTATCGCTTCTCATCACGCTCCATCATGAATAACCTTCTCCGGTCACATCCAACATCACACCCCTCGGACGTGCGCTCACATCAGAGCAAATTCTGTGCGTCGCGCTACGTTTTATGCGAATGGGAGTTTTCTCTACAACATTGGCGATGCGGAACATTTCGGCAAGGCAGTGCAGAGCTGTGAGGAAAGTCACCCTCGCACTCAAACGCCTGCTGCATATCACGGTCCTGTTCCCTGGGCACAAAACTTCGAGGAATATCAAAGGTGAATTCCACAGGATTGCGGGAGACTTTTTTTTTATGTTGTCTGATGTCCTGTTTGTCATTTCGATGCTGCTCTTCATGCCTTTTAAATTGAAATTAAATTGAAAAGTCCTATTTTCTGTTAGGCCATTTAAAATTAGATAGACATTTTGCTGCAACCTCAAACTGGGGTCAGTAGCCTAATTTACTGTCACTGTGCAGGGCTGCTGAACGTGATTGGATACATTGATGGTACACACATTCCTGTTACTTCTCCTGCAGAAAACGAAGGAGACTATGTGAATGGGAAATCCAAGGGCGAGGAAATCTGGAAAAACTTACATTCACCATAAAAGACAATATCACCTGCTACAATAACACCTGGGCCCCATTTATACAATTTATCTAGAGCTGATCCCTCCAAGCACTACTCTACACTGTTCACCCCTTTTTCTTATATATATATATATATATATATATATATATATATATATATATATATATATATACAGTCATGGAAAAAATTATTAGACCACCCTTGTTTTCTTCAATTTCTTGTTAATTTTAATGCCTGGCTTAACTAGAGGTACATTTGTTTGGACAATTATAATGATAACAACAAAAATAGCTCATGAGAGTTTAATTCAAGAACTAAGAACTATTCATTTTCCATGGTTTTCTTGATAATAACCAAAATTACTGAAATTCTTACATCAATAGCTATGGCATTGTACCGCCAAAAACACTACTTTTAAGCATTCCATGTTTTCTTTTCTGTTTGCTTTAAACACATGATACACACAAGAGTTAATACTTGATTGCATAACCATTGTTTTTGATGACTGCAGCCATGCGTCTTGGCATGCTCTCCACCAGCTTCTGACATTGTTCTGCTGTCACAGCAGCCCATTCCTGTTGGACAAATTCAAACAAATTTTCTTTGTTTTTGGGCTTGTGGTTCTCCATCTTGAGTTTGATGATTTTCCACAGGTTTTCAATTGGATTAAGATCTGGTGATTGAGCAGGCCAAGGCATGGTGCGAATGTTGTGGTTCTCCATCCAGGCTTTAACTGACCTTGCCGTGTGGCAAGGGGCATTGTCTTGTGGGAAAATCCAGTCATTCGAGGCAGGAAAGAGTTTTCCAGCTGATGGAAGAAGACTGTTTTCAAGGGTAGTCCTGTACATGACCTGGTTCATTCGGCCTTCACACAATTGCATTTGCCCTGTTCCACTCAGACTGAAACAACCCCAGATCATGACTGATCCACCCCCATGTTTTACTGTAGGGGCAAGACAGTCTGGGTTGTAAGCTTCTCCAGGCTTCCTCCTAACCAGTAAGTTGGCTGGAGTGGGCATCAATTCAAAATTGGATTCATCACTGAAGAGAACCTTAGCCCAATCATCAACAGTCCAATCCTTGTGGTCTCGAGCAAAGAGTAACCGGGCCTTCCTCTGCCTTTCATTGATGAAGGGCTTCTTGCGTGCTCTGTGTGACTTCAAACCAGCTTCAACAAGTCGGTTTCGAACTGTCCTTGCCGAACAGGTCACATTTCTCGACAGTGCCCACTCATTTTTAAGGTCCCTGGAGGTCTGACGACGATTCCTGACACAGGAACGGATGAGTGCACGGTCATCTCGTGGGGTAGAAAGACGTTTCCTGCCACGGCCAGGTAGCACTTTGGTAGTGCCATGTTCAGCTTGTTTTTTTTTGTTGTAATGAACGGCTGTCTTGGAGATCTTCAGTTTTTTCGCTACCTGTCTCTCACTCATGCCAATTTCCAGCAGTGCCAAGATGGCTGCCTTTGTGGCTTCACATAATTCTTTTGTTTTAGGCATTATGTGAGAGCTGACAACTTCTGAGTTGTGCTACAGATTGAATGTAAGCAGGAAACCACTCTAGGCCTTTGCATGTGCAGTGCTGCTTGTGACATGAAATGGCCTCTTATATACCCTGGGAATCAATTAAGCTTAAGAATGTCAAATAGGACATAAAGTATTATGTGACCAGCTGCATTTTTTGTTGTGTTCATTGTATTATACGTTTAGTGGTACCAGATATTAGAATGAACAAGAAATTGAAGAAAACAAGGGTGGTCTAATAATTTTTTCCATGACTGTATATATATTCAACAACCCTTAAAATGCCTGCTCAATACCGATTAGCATAATCCCAGCCCCTCTTTGTTTTGTTCTGTTTTAGTTTGTTTGTCTGTTCTGTTACCCTTTGTCCCATGCTGTCCTGTACTTGTCTAACTGTCCTGTAATGTCTGCATAAATGTTCAAAAAAAAAAAAAAACAGGGGCAAGGAAAAACTTATTTTTAAGAGACAGAAACCTCAAGCAGAACCAGACTCAGGGTGGGTGGCCATCTGCCTCGGCCAGTTGGGTGTAGAGGGAGAGAGAGAGAATTTAAAGGTCACACACACACACACACACATACACACACACACACACAGATACAAGCCTCCAGAGACTACTGGTCACACACACAGATCTAAACCTGAGAGTACTTAACTGACCAAAAATCAGATTTATTGATTAGAGAGTGTGAAGGGTGAAGCTGTTGTTTGAGTGTGATGGTGGAGCATATATTGTGTAGGTGTAACTCTGTCAGAACAGAGTGCACCACTCAGTCTCCTTCTACACAACAAAGGTCAAACTCAAGATTTTGATCAGCTATGGGAGAACCAGGCAACAGATTAGAGTGAACTGTTAAGAGTTGAATTTAGACGAACTGTTCTGGACTCAGTCTAAAAACAGTGGATACTTCAAATGTTCTTCTGAACATGTCTTCAACCTGACTCTGGATCAAATCACACAGAGCAGAAACGTGTCATCATTTTCCAGAATAAACCAGTGTAGGCCTGAGAGTTGCATGTCAAACACAGTCAGAGAGGATGAGCTTAACCTCACACATTCATCACATCATCATGTCCTGTCATCAGATGCATCAACTGCATTTTTTACTACATCTGATTTCATTCTGATAGATTTTCTCTCTCCATAGACTTGTTGGTTGTCAAGTCTCAGAGACCAACTGTGCAGGCGTGGCTTCAGCGCTGCAGTCCGGCCACTCCCATTTGACAGAACTGGACCTGAGTGACAGCTGGGACCTGAAGGATTTGGGGATGAATGTTCTGTCTGCTGGACTAAGGTCAGTCCACTGACTGCAGATGTTTGAGTTTTGTCATATTCAGATCAAATGTGTGAAGGTCTGTCACTGGTTTGTATATTTGTGGGATTGAAGTAGTGCCTGAGGGTCAGAGGTAAAAGCGGCTTCCAAGTGTGAGAGATCACTTTAAAGTCCTGTAGCTCAGGCTCAGAGCGCAGTGTTGTGTGGTGGCCCAGCAGCAGTTGATGAGCACTCAGTCTGATCCCCACTCTTGGAGACACTGACGGCTCAGTAACATCAACGCTGGGCCTCCATACCAATGAAACTTCAACTCATGTTCACATTAACATTAAAGAAGTTTAGTTCCTGTCTACAATGTCTGTGAAGCAGCCTCTGATCACATGACTCCACTGTCAGATGAGACAAGCTGCAGTGGTCTTCAACAGCATTTGGGTCTAATGTGGATCCAGGTGTGAATCCAAGTCCTTTAAATGTGTTTGTGCTGCAACTGCACAGAAGCAATCAGATTCGTTCTTCTCCATTGTCAGAATCTGTTATGACATGTGGATGATGTGTGTAGAAGGCCATATTGTGATGATAAATTACAGAGGGACAAAGTCCCTATACTCATTGATCTCATACTCAGTGATCAGGAAACATCACATAAATTGTAAATGAATTTATCTTGTTTATTTCTTTATTCAGATTGAGGGGCTGCAGTTTGTCAGATATCAGCTGTTCTTTTCTGGCCTCAGCTCTGAAGTCCAACCCCTCCCACCTGAGACACCTGGACCTGAGAGGAAACAAGCTGCAGGATTCAGGAGTGGAGGATCTGAGTGGTTTTCTGGAGAGTCCACACTGTAGACTGGAGACTCTGGGGTCAGTTCACTGACTGTTACTGTTTCAGATATTAGATCTTTATCCCACAACTGAACCTGATTGATCTTCACTCAGACAGGAAGTCCTTGCCCATTTTCAGCATTTCTCTTGGTAGTTTAGAGACTGCTGCCGGTGTGCTTAAGCCTGGGGTCGCTTAGATGTTTAGGGGTCGGATGTTGGAGTGCTTCATTCTTCCTTCCATATCATGACATTTCTGCTGCAGGTTGTTAACTTCTGTCTTGACTTCCCCCACTTTGGTGAGGAAGTCAGAGCAGGTTAAATATGTTATGTCAGCCTGCAGGTTTTTATGTCTCTGTGCTTCATCAGTTGCTTCACTGAACATGTGTTTCTATACATTTGTTCAGCCTCACATGTTTGTTGTCTTTGAAAACTTGAGCATTATCAGTAAATTTCTGATAAATGTGGCTTTAACATGAGTTTGTATAGATGGAGCCACTGGTGGAGCTGGCAGAGTTTAAGAGACAGTATGTAACGGTGTGAGCCTGTTTCGTTTTAAACCTTCTTCAGCTCTGGACAGATGATAAATTTGTCAACAAAGAACTTTGTCCTCCTCTCACTTCTTTTCTTCTTCAGATTGAGGGACTGCAGTTTGTCAGAGATCAGCTGTGCTTTTCTGGCCTCAGCTCTGAAGTCCAACCCCTTCCACCTGAGACACCTGGACCTGAGTGGAAACAAGCTGCAGGATTCAGGAATGGAGGATCTGAGTGGTTTTCTGGGGAGTCCACACTGTAGACTGGAGACTCTGAGGTCAGACTCTGATTTATTTTTATGGTGAAATGAATGTGATGTGAAAGTTGTGTTGATACTAACCTGCAGACATTAGGCTGATATTACACTAATCCACGCTGAAGGTTGTCATGGTGACGCCTGTTTTGTCCAGTCACTATTTCTCTTCAGACTTCACCTCAACTACAGAAACACATTTAATTTGTCAGACAATAGCTGTCAGTAGCTGCTGGCTCCACCGCTTCCCTGATGCTCTGTGATGTTTGTAGTGAAACATTCAAAGCCAACATGTCTTAAAAAGTGTTGTGTATGTGCTGGTTTTAGCACTTTAGTCTGAGCAGGTTAAATATGTTATGTCAGCCTGTAGGTTTTATGTATCTGTGCTTCATCAGTTGCTTCACTGAACATGTGTTTCTATACATTTGTTCAGCCTCACATGTTTGTTGTCTTTGAAAACTTGAACTTTGTCAGTAAATTTCTGATAAATGCGGCTTTAAAGAGGAACTATGCAAGTCTGGTCGCTTTTTGCTGTTTTGCTAACCCATGTGCATTTGTTTTTAACAAAGCCGGCGAAAAAACAATCCATGGAGCCATGGATAACGTTATATAACATATACGATGTTACAACGTGTATATTTGCGTGGTCTTAACTGTCATACACAAAAGATTACGGGTTACAGAGCGAGTTTGTGTCACGGTGCACAGAGATGAGAGCTGGGACACCGGGTCGCCGGCCAAGTACTGCACTGATGTTACAAGGTTGGGTTTTAGCCCAGAGAGCCTCCATTCTCCCTCGTAACAAGTTACAAGTCAAGTATATAACCATCACAATTACTCTGAAACTGTTTAATTAAGGTAAAAATGTAGCATAGCCATGGGAAATCCTGCATAGTTCCTCTTGGGTTTGTATAGATGGAGCCACAGGTGGAGCTGGCAGAGTTTTAGAGGCAGAATCACTGCATCTGCGTTAAAGCAGCAGCAGGTTATTTAATAATTAATACTAATGAAAACCTGTCTGTGTGTGACTGTTTGAACCTGCGTCCTGTTGCTTCAGCAGTTTGACCTGCATTTTCTAAACTTGTTCTTTCTAAAACCTCTTCAATTGGACTAGATGATGATACACTGAAAGCTCTCAACAAATAACTTTGTCCTCCTCTCACTTCTTTTCTCTTTTATTCAGATTGAGGGACTGCAGTTTGTCAGAGATCAGCTGTGCTTTTCTGGCCTCAGCTCTGAAGTCCAACCCCTTCCACCTGAGACACCTGGACCTGAGTGGAAACAAGCTGCAGGATTCAGGAGTGGAGTATCTGAGTGGTTTTCTGGGGAGTCCACACTGTAGACTGGAGACTCTGGGGTCAGTTCACTGACTGTTACTGTTTTAGATCTTTATCCCACAATTGAACCTGATTGATCTTCACCCATAACTTTAGTGTGGACTTTGATTTAATGAATGAAGGACATTTTAAATTTGTTTTCTCATGTTTTTAGTCATTCTTTCTGTCTGGGAATAATTCTTCAATTTCAGCTCATTTCACTCAGTCCTTATGTGTTGAGTTTTGAGATCAGGATCAAGAAAGACGTTAGTCCTGGATCAGGACTCGACCTTTAAACTTTGATCCTGTTCAGTCCTGAATCTGAGTGTAGTAGTCAGTGTTTAGTCCAACACATCGGATCAGATATTGCCCTTAGCAAAAAGTAGTTCATTCAAATGTACTACCGGTATACTTATTTTATACTAAAACTGAGGCAGTATACTGGAAGTTTACTTTTTCTATACTATATTTTGTATACTTGAGAAAAGTACAGTAGAGTATACTTGGTTTATACTGAAAAGTATAAAGAAAAGTCTAAGATTAAGTACATTAATACTAAGCCTTACACTTATACTTTAATACTAAAGCTTATACTTGTACTTTAGTATACTTTTTACTTCTTTCTGCCACAAAGTACTAATACCTAGTATAACTTGATCCAAGTACAGAACAAGGTCAAGTCATTGACTCGTGCTATTTAATTTAGAAGAATAAAAATGTTTATGTTATGTTAATGTTATGTTATGTTCCTGTTTCCTGTTTTATTTTGAAGTTCAATGTCTTGTCTTCCTGTGTGCTCCCTGCTTGTGATTACCCCCATGTGTTTCACCTGTCATGATTGCACCACCTGTGTCTTCCCTTGTGTATTTAACCTCAGTTGTCTTTGTCGGATCATCTGTGTTGCTACCATGTGTCATCTGTCTTCTCGTCTTCCTGCCCTGAGTTTTTGCTTTTAGAAAATAAGCTTGTTTGAATAAGTCCCTCCATACCCCGTCTGTGTCTGAGTCCACATTTTGGGTCCATCTACAAACCTCCTTCTTCACAGACTACACACATTTGCTTTGAGGTATTACCCCTGTTATACACTTACATGTTCAATATCATTGATTTGAGATCACATTGATTTGTGAGTCTTCTATCAAGTTATTTATTTTTTGTTCCAAAGATATGCACTTTTCTTTTACCTGTCTTTTTTTTTAAGAGGAAGGACTTCAGTTCTCAGTTGGAGACCAAACCATTTTGTTTACATTTTTACAAGCAAATGCACACTTTTTCCTTTGCCATTTTTGACAAAGAAGGACTTGATTTCATTGAGGCACTTTGTTTTTGAAATGCACATCTTTAATGATTTAAGCGGGTATTTGTAAATACACTGTATAGTATGTTTTAAAATGTTACAAAAATATATATCAAACTTGTTCTCAACATTCTGTCTTGTGATTTTGTAAATACATTGGAGTCTAGTGTACGGACAGTATGAGTTAACTTTAAGAACACTTTAAGTATATAGTATATTTCAAGTATATAAATAGTATGCTACAAGTAATATGCTAAGCAAACTTACAAGAACTTAAAGTATAACAACAAGTAAACTAATAAAATAGCAAAAAATAGTATTTTTATTTTTAGTAATTCTAAGTTAATAAAAGTATACTGGAAGTATACTTCAACAAACTAAAATGTACCTAGTACACTAGTAGTATATAGATGGATATACTTGTTGTGTACTTGAATGTGTACTTTTATAAAGTTAAAATTACCTTATAAAATATACTTTAAGTATACTTTAATAAACTTAAAATGTTCCAATTTAGTCCGAAGAAGTATTAAATTAGTATGCTTTCTAGTACACTACAAGTACATGGTCCGTAGTATACTTGCTATACTTACACTCATACTCAAGCATACTTAATTAAATGAACTTCAAGTATACTGCTTTTTGCTAAGGGTGATGATATACTGACAGACTGACCTGAAGTCAGCAGCAGTCCTTCTGCTCATTTTAGACACTGATCATTTATTAGGAATTGTTAATGAATGTATCTTCTTCTTCTTTTCTCTTTTATTCAGATTGAGGGACTGCAGTTTGTCAGAGATCAGCTGTGCTTTTCTGGCCTCAGCTCTGAAGTCCAACCCCTTCCACCTGAGACACCTGGACCTGAGTGGAAACAAGCTGCAGGATTCAGGAGTGGAGTATCTGAGTGGTTTTCTGGGGAGTCCACACTGTAGACTGGAGACTCTGGGGTCAGACTCTGATTTATTTCTGTACTGAGATAAATGTGATGTGAAAGTTGTGTTGACTTGAGGCTGATATTACACTAATCCACACTGAGGGTCGTCATGGTGACTCACCAGCCTTCAACTGAGTCTGCTACACATCTTAGTCAGATATGTACTTTTTGTGGTGTCCATCACTGACAGTGTCTGTCCAGATTTTAATCAGTTATCAAGGGATGCTGTCAAAAGACAGATCCATGAGAAAGGATGTTGCTAGAAATATGCGTGTGAGCACAGAGCACCAAACTGTGACCTAAAGAAGCACTGTCCAAAATGCAAAGGTTTCGCCACTGAAGAGCAGTCCAGGAGTCTCCTTGACTGGCTCTGAGCACTTCTCATATCCAGTGGTTTTTAGATCAGACAATGGATCAGTAACCCCCCTTCAGTGGTTCAGCACCTTCCCAAAGAGTCTCCATCAGAGAGCACTGACCTGTGGCTTATCCAAGATGGAACTGACCCATGAGAAGGGGCATTGGGTTTGATATGGTACTGCTCCTCAGTCACCTTGGGGTGAAAACAGAGACCTGTTGATTACCAGACTCTTACCCTCTGTGTGTAGGACATTGACCATGCAGTACAGTCCCATGGGGTTCATCAACCCATTTACCACCCATGCAAAAATTCTTCTTCAGAAACTGTCGAAAGAGTGGGACTAGGACAACTCCTGCCTTCCTGATGCTCTTGTGAAGGCTTGGCCATTATGGAAGAAGGAATTACCACTTTTGGGCAGGATCAGACTTCTAAAGTGTTACGGACTCACTGAGGACCAAGATACGTCAGTGATCAGAGAATTGCATGTTTTCGGCAATGTCTTCAGAACAGCGCATGGCTCTGTTGAGTATCTAAGAGCGGTGAACACCAATGGGCAGGTAATATCTATTTTGACATGGCTTGCTCAAAGGTGGCACTGAGACAGCAGATCACTATTCTCTGCCTAGAGATTTTTGCTACTCTCACTGGCCCCCAACTAGCAAGAATGCTCAAAACAGAGCTTACTCTCCCTCTCCACCACTTAGTGATGTGGACAGACTCCACCACAGTTCTAACCTGGCTACAAAGAGAGTCCTGCCAGTACAAGATATTCATTGCCCATTGGATTACAGAGATCCTTGAGTACACTACTCCTTCAGACTTGAGGTATACTGATTCATCTCGTAACCTGGCAGATGATATCACCAGCGGAAAACCCTTGCAGAACTCTCTTCACCACCAGTGGAATCAGGGCCCTCCTTTCCAGTGCTCACCTCCTGATCAGTGGCCAGTGAATCCCCCCTCACCTTCTACTGAAGCAGCCACAGAGTTTAAGAAGTCTGCATTTTGTAGTACTGCTCACATAATACCAACTAGTGTTCGCCTCCATCATCCTCCTGTTCCAGTGCAGGAAGGATTCGGTAAATGGCACCTCTCAACACATCCTTTCATTCTTGGATGCAAATTCACAGCCCCCTGAGAGAACCTATGTGAAGATTCTCCATCTACAGCATGCACAACAGTAGAGTTTCCAAGAGGAATATGCTCTGCTGTAGGCAAGCAAACCTGTCCCAAATCAAAGTCCAATGAATAACTTGGCCTCTGAGGTTCGATCACACCACAAACCTAAACAGAGTGGGTGGTCAGCTGTGAAAAAGTGAGGATCTCAATTATAACACTATGCACTCTGTGGTCTTGGATTTAAAAGACTACATCACACAACTGCCGATTAATGCCAAAGGCTACACCATTCTGGCCGAGGGAGAGTTTTTGTCAGTCTCAGGAGGAACTATTTGATCTTGCGTGGGAGACAAGCAATAAGGAAACACCAACATTCATGTATGGATTGCAAGAAATGGAAAGCAAAACCCCTGATTCCTTGGATGGTTGACTTGCTGCATCTTGCCTGTGCCTACTCAAGCTTCCTTTCATATCCACCGGGATGGACTGCTTTGGTCATTTCCTTCATAAAGTTGGCTGCTGGCAAAAGAAAAAATGGGGGATACTCTTCAAGTGTCTTACCACACGGTGCATCCAAATTGGTCTTCTCTCCAGCCCAGACACTCATAGTTTCCTAATGTCGTTATGTTGTTTTGTGGCTTGATATGGAACCCCTCTTGAGGTACTTTCCAACCATGGCTTTGTGGCAGGAGAGAAAGAACTGCAGAATGCCTTTGGCCAGTTGACCCCTGCCCTCCAGGAACAACTAGCAAAATATAAATTCTGCTTCCTAAGGAATCCCCCGAACACTCCTCACTTTGGAGGAACCTGGGAAATAATGGTGAGAAGCCATCAAGTCTGCCTTATGTGTGACCTTGGGCGATCAAGCTGTCACTGAGGAAGTGTTGAACACTGGACTCATAGAGGTGGAGGAAATCTTAAACTCTTATCCCCTTGGATACCCATCATAGGATGTTTCTGATCTTGACCCAGTCACTCCCAATCTTTTCCCCAATCTCCTCCCCATTCCTCAAGTTGTACATGCCCACTTTCCCTGGGCTCACTGCTTTCTGGATGGAGCCCCAACATCTATTTCAGCAGCCAGCTCCCCTGTGTGAGTCCTTTCCTCAGAGGACAAAGAAGCTGGCTGGCCACATGTCCTCCTCATCCTTACTACTGTTTGAGCTATGTATTTGATGTAAGTTTCCTTTGTGTGACTGAATTAATGGTTTATTTAATAGTTTGATTCAGAAATATGTTGTGGTTGTAGATATACTTTCACCTATCTTCCTTGCAGAGAAGGGAGGAAACCACTTGTAATACTAAAAAACATTTGCCGGCGTCTGCAGAGGCCACTGCAAACACCAGTTGTACTGCCATGGCATATGTGAAACTTTATTTCATTTTTATGTGACACATAAACGTTAAACCTTCTTCAGCTCTGAATAGATGCTGACACTGTCAACAAAGAACTTTGCCCTCAACGCAGTTCTTTTCTTCTTTATTCAGATTGAGGGGCTGCAGTTTGTCAGAGATCAGCTATGCTTTTCTGGCCTCAGCTCTGAAGTCCAACCCCTCCCACCTGAGACACCTGGACCTGAGAGGAAACGACCTGCAGGATTCAGGAGTGGAGTATCTGAGTGGTTTTCTGGGGAGTCCACACTGTAGACCAGAGACTCTGGGGTCAGACTCTGATTTATTTCTGTACTGAGATGAAGTTTTGTTGATACTAACCTGCAGACAGGAGGCTGACTTTACACTAATCCACACTGAGGGTTGTCATGGTGACATCTGTTTTCTTCTTCTCTGGGTTTAGTCCAGTCAATATTTCTCTTCAGACTTCACCTCAACTACAGAAACATATTTAATTTTTCAGTCACTGACTGATCTATTGTCTGATCTGTGATATTCATAGTGAAATACCCAAAGCCAACATGTCTTACAAAGATGTTGTGTATGTGCTGGTTTCAGCACTTTAGTCTGAGCAGGTTAAATATGTTATGTCAGCCTGCAGGTTTTATGTATCTTTGCTTCCTCAGTTGCTTCACTGAACATGTGTTTCTATACATTTGTTCAGCCTCACATGTTTGTTGTCTTTGAAAACTTGAACTTCGTCAGTAAATTTCTGATAAATGCGGCTTTATCATGAGTTTGTATCATGCCACAGGTGGAGCTGGCAAAGTTTTAGAGGCAGAATCACTGCATCTGCATTAAAGCAGCAACAGGTTCTCATTAATATTAAATAGATAGATATATTTACTTTATTAATCCTGAAGTAAATTCAGATGTGGTCAGCTTCTCTCACAGAACTAGTCCCAGACCAGTCACACATACCACAGCATAAATACAACAATATAAATAAAATAAATAATTAATGGTAGAACCACTAGGGCATAAAAGCATCTAAAAACACACAAAAACACACCGCCCCTCCCCGAAGACAGAGTGTTCAATGCCGCCTCTCTGTTCACCCCAACACCACATATCATATTAATGAGCTGTTTTCTGTCTGTATGTGACCGTTTGAACCTGCATCCTGTTGCCTCAGCTGTTTGACATGCACTTTCTAAACTTGCTCTTTCTAAACCCTCTTCAGCTCTGACTAGATGATGAAACACTGAAAGCTCTCAACAAATAACAAATAACATATCTGAGTGGTTTTCTGGGGAGTCCACACTGTTTGTTTTTTTCTCTGGTTTTAGTCCAGACACTATTTCTCTTGAGACTTCACCTCAACTACAGTCACATCTAACCACTATCTGGTGGCTCTACTTGTCTCCTGATGCCCTATGATGTTTGTAGTGAAATAGTCAAAGCCAACATGAAACAATGAACACTGTCAACAAAGAACTTTGTCCTCCTCTCACTTCGTTTCTTCTTTATTTAGAGTGACAGGCTGCAGTTTGTCAGAGATCAGCTGTGCTTTTCTGGCCTCAGCTCTGGGGTCCAACCCCTCCCACCTGAGACACCTGGACCTGAGTGGAAACAAGCTGCAGTTTTCAGAACTGGAGTATCTGAGTGGTTTTCTGGGGAGTCCACACTGTAGACTGGAGACTCTGGGGTCAGTTCACTGACTGTTACTGTTTTAGATCCGTATCCCACAACTGAACCTGATTGATCTTCACCCATAACTTTAGCGTGGACATTAATTTAATGAAAGAAGGACATTTTAAATTTGTTTTCTCATGTTTCCAGTCTTTCTTCTCTCTGTCTGGGAATGATTCTTCACTTTCAGCTCATTTCACTCAGTCTTCACACATCATGTGTGTGTGTGTTCAACTGGTTGAATGTGTTTAATCCTTATTTCCTGAGATCAGGACCAAGAAAGACATTAGTCCTGAATCAGGACTGGACCTTTTAAACTTTGATCCAGTTCAGTCCTAAATCTGAGTGTAGTCGTCAGTGTTTAGTCCAACACATCTGATGAGATATTGATTATATTTTGATAGAATGACCTGATGTCAGCAGCAGCTGATGAATCTGTTCAGACATGTGGATGATATGTGTAGAAGGCTATATTATGATGATTCACAATAACAGAGGGATAAAGTCCCTACTACTCATTTAAGACAGTGATCATTGATCAGGACACATATCATCAATTGTCAGTGAATTTATCTACTTCTCTTATTCCTTATTCAGATTGAGGGACTGCAGTTTGTCAGACATCAGCTGTGCTTTTCTGGCCTCAGCTCTGTCCAACGCCTCCCACCTGAGACACCTGGACCTGAGAGGAAACGACCTGCAGTTTTCAGGACTGGAGCATCTGAGTGTTTTTCTGGGGAGTCCACACTGTAGACTGGAGACTCTGGGGTCAGACTCTGCAGACATGAGGCTGATATTACACTAATCTGCTAATAAACTGCTGAGGGTTGTCATGGTGATGTTTTTTTTTCCTCTGGTTTTAGTCCAGTCACTATTTCTCATGAGACTTCACCTCAACTACAGACATTTAATTTGTGAGACAATAGCTGATCTAACCACTAGCTGGTGGCTCTACTTGTCTCCTGATGCCCTGTGATGTTTGTAGTGAAATAGTCAAAGCCAACATGAAACAATGAACACTCTTGACAAAGAACTTTGTCCTCCTCTCACTTCTTTTCTTCTTTATTCAGATTGAGGGACTGCAGTTTGTCAGAGATCAGCTGTGCTTTTCTGGCCTCAGCTCTGACGTCCAACCCCTCCCACCTGAGACACCTGGACCTGAGTGGAAACAACTTTCAGTTTTCAGGACTGGAGCATCTGAGTGGTTTTCTGGGGAGTCCACACTGTAGACTGGAGACTTTGGGGTCAGTTCACTGACTGTTACTGTTTCAGATCTTTATCCCACAACTGAACCTGATTGATCTTCACTCAGAATTTTAGTGTGGACTTTAATTTAATGAATGAAGGACATTTTAAATTTGATTTCTCATGTTTCCAGTCGTTCTTCTCTCTGTCTGGGAATGATTCTTCACTTTCAGCTCATTTCACTCAGTCTTCATCAGTAACTAATAGTCTGATCACTTCACTTCAATCTTCACTAGTCACACACTCTATGTGTGTGTGTTTGGTGGGTTGAATGTTTTTAGTTTGGTTTCCTGAGATCAGGACCAAGAAAGACGTTAGTCCTGGATCAGGACTGGACCTTTAGACTTTGATTCGGTTCAGTCCTGAATCTGAGTGTAGTAGTCAGTGTTTAATCTAATGCATCTGATCAGATATAGATTGTACATCGACAGACTGACCTGAAGTCAGCAGCAGCTGATGAATCTGTTCTGACATGTGGATGATATGTGTAGACGGCTATATTATGATGATTCACAATAACAGAGGGATAAAGTCCCTACTACTCATTTAAGACAGTGATCATTGATCAGGACACATATCATCAATTGTCAGTGAATTTATCTACTTCTCTTATTCCTTATTCAGATTGAGGGACTGCAGTTTGTCAGACATCAGCTGTGCTGTTCTGGCCTCAGCTCTGTCCAACGCCTCCCACCTGAGACACCTGGACCTGAGAGGAAACGACCTGCAATTTTCAGGACTGGAGTACCTGAGTGGTTTTCTGGGGAGTCCACACTGTAGACTGGAGACTCTGAGGTCAGACTCTTTTCTCTCTTTTTTCTGTGCTGAGATCTTCTTCTCTGGTTTTAGTCCAGTCACTATTTCTCTTCAGACTTCACCTTAAATACAGAAACACATTTAATTTGTCAGTCACTGACTGATCTATTGTCAGTAGCTGGTGGCTCTTCCCTGATGATCTGTGATGTTTGTAGTGAAACATTCAAAGCCAACATGTCTTAAGAAACAGTCATGTATGTGCTGGTTTCAGCATTTTGAAGAAGTCTGAGCAGGTTAAATATTTTATGTCAGCCTGCAGGTTTTATGTCTCTGTGCTTCATCAGCTGCTTCATTGAAGTTGGGTTTTTATACATTTGTTCAACTTCACATGTTTGTTGTCTTCAAAAATTTGACTCAGTAAGTTTCTGATAAATGTGGCTTTAACAGAGTTTAGATGCAGCCAGAGGTGGAGTTGGCAGAGTTTAAAGCTGGAATATGTCACTTTTACATGTCCGTTAAATGTCCCTCACATACAAGCTGTTACTATAGATGAGATAACACAACACTCACAAATCTCTCATGGTATTTTTCAGTATTTGTTGTTTACAACATTCCAACGTTCCAGCAACATTCCCACAGTGTGCACAAGAAATGATGCATTTTACCTCACAACTTAGGAAGGGAGGAGAAGGAGGAGCAGTGAGTCTCATGTGTAGAAACAATGCCAAAAATCAGAGGAAACATCCCAGACACAATTCAGAAGTAGATTGTACTACAAAGAAAACTTCTGGTCGTCAGACGGAATACAATCAAAAAAAGAAAGTGACCAATGAAGAAGAAAACACATTTACATTGGTGTTGCAAATCAGACTGAGGGCAGACATAGATATCACTTTACTGCTGTTGTATTGCTATTACATACTGGACCTAGATAATGTATCAGAGTCTTGGAAATGGTGCTGTGAGTGTAATGTAATGTTGAACATGGCAGCATGAACGATATTTGCAGTGGTCTTTCAGTGAAATTACAATGCTTTTGTGTGTTAGTGGAATGACTGGTATGACTGAAAATTGTGTGGCTGGAAAGTGTGAATATGCCACATTATGATGGACAGGTTCTACAAAGCTTGCTATTACAACAAATGCCTGCCAACTGTGCTGGGTATGTTCCAGTTTCTGTGCCATGACGGACCAAGAAAGACCAGGGCTGCACATTAGTGCAGGAAGTGGGGTGCTGCCGGGGCTGCAGCCCCCCTCGTCAGAGCATCCAACCCCTCTGCTGGAGGGGCTGGAATGGTACTGATCAAATAATGTTTCTAAACTCAATTAAGTGGTAGAAAAATGGTTAATAGGATGAATCGTGCTGTCACTGCAGCCTGAGCAGCTGCACTCTGTAACTTTCCTGATCAGGTAGGAACACAGTGCCACTGTACTCCTGGAACACCGTTCTGCTAAGCTCCAGAGAGAGACAGAGCTCAAGCCCAGTCTCCCTGCTCCTCTCACCCACACACAAGCACCCTGTGCTGAGCTACACGGCCGGCCAGCCTCCCCTCCAGAGCTCCGGCGACACACAAAACAGTCTTTGCTTGGCATTGACACTGGTAGCGGCACTGGTGACGGCAATTGTAGGCAACGGCTCCAGCAACAAATTCACATAGGCTAGACCTGCTGTGCTTATCCAGGGACGACTCAGGTAGCAGGCAGTTGCCCTTCTCTACCAGAGTCTTAAATCTTACATCGTGTTTTAAATGGTGGAATGTGTCTTGATAATCAACACCATGGACAGCGCTAACTAGAGTCTGTATTATCTGCTGTAGGTCTGTTGCACTGAACTCTATGGAATAAATGTAGGACTAATAAAGTTAGAATTTTCTAGAACAGCTTCAGGCTGTGTCTGGGTGTTTCAAGTGTCCGCAAATGTGCGTTGCACATAAAAAGAATATGCCTAACATAGGCATAATAATGATAATAATAATAATAATATAATTGCCAACACATGTATTGAGGTGGCAGCCCCCCCTACTGAAAACATCTTCCAGTGCGCCTGGGGCCACACCTGGGGCCACACCTGGGGCCACACCTGGGGCCACACCTGGGGCCGCACCTGGATCACCACCGTCAACAAAGTTGATTGCATTTGACTGTGAAGAGCTTCTCAATGTAGCATGAGGAACTATTACGTCCTCATGGAAACCTGGCTGAACCAGTGCACCATGAGTGCTGCCAGTCCAGCTGAAGGAGCTAATGCTACATGCCAACAGAGTAACTTTGCTAGCTGGTAAGCTAAGTGGAGGTATACACCAACCAATCATGGTGCTGAGACATGGTTGTAGTTCCCACTCTCACCACACATAGAGCCAATGACTCTGAAGTGCCAACCTTCAGTTAACTCCATGCCAAGCCAAGTTGTAGATTTGCTTTGCCACAGGAAGCAAATCTTTTATTCACCCTTTCACTCACATTGACTGGAAGTGAACAGTTTGACCATAGCCTCAGCCACACTCAGCACCAGCAGGTGATCATCCTTTGCCCGCCGGTAGCTGCATTCATGTGACCGCAGCCTTCATTGCCAGACACAATGTTTAAGCACTGGCAGTGTTTTTGTAATTATCTAGAATTATGTAGAAGGTGAGACAGAAGTTATGCACTAGCTTTAACAGGCAGAATCACTGCATGTGTGTTGAAGCAGCAGCAGGTTCTCATTAATATTAATGAGCTGTTTTCTCTCTATGTGACTGTTTGAACCTGCATCCTGTTGCTTCAGCTGTTTGATTTTCTTCAGCTCTGAACAGATGATGAAACCATCAGCAAAGACCTTTGTCCTCAACTCACTTCTTTAATTTTTTATTCAGATTGAGGGACTGCAGTTTGTCAGAGATCAGCTGTACTTTTCTGGCCTCAGCTCTGAAGTCCAACCCCTCCCACCTGAGACACCTGGACCTGAGAGGAAACAAGCTGCAGGATTCAGGAGTGGAGGATCTGAGTGGTTTTCTGGGGAGTCCACACTGTAGACTGGAGAATCTGGGGTCAGACTCTGTTTTATTTCTCTGCTGAGATGTTGTGTTGATACTAACCTGCAGACATGAGGCTGACTTTACACTAAACCACACAAAGGACATCATGATGACATCTGTTTTCTTCTTCTCTGGTTTTAGTTTTTTTTTTTTTTTTGTTGGTGTGGCAGCAATACGCTTCCATAGTTTCCTGATGCTCTGTGATGTTTGTAGTGAATAGTCAAAGCCAACATGAAACAATGAACACTCTTGACAAAGAACTTTGTCCTCCTCTCACTTCTTTTCTTCTTTATTCAGATTGAGGGACTGCAGTTTGTCAGAGATCAGCTGTGCTTTTCTGGCCTCAGCTCTGAAGTCCAACCCCTCCCACCTGAGACACCTGGACCTGAGTGGAAACAAGCTGCGGGATTCAGGAGTGGAGGATCTGAGTGGTTTTCTGGGGAGTCCACACTGTAGACTGGAGACTCTGGGGTCAGTTCACTGACTGTTACTGTTTTAGATCTTTATCCCACAACTGAACCTGATTGATCTTCACCCATAACTTTAGTGTGGACTTTGATTTAATGAATGAAGGACATTTTAAATTTGTTGTCTACAGAAGACAGAAGACCTGGCAGGTTAGCAGTGACTTTGTATTTTTCATTTTTACTCTAGTTCTTCTGTTTGTAAATTGCACTTTCACACATCTGTGAATGAGCAGCAGTTATGATGTTTGTGCTTAGTTTACACTGTGTGATTTTGAGCGTGAAATTACCTTTTTGGGAATTGTGTTTTTTTGGACTGAAGTGTGTTAACACTTTTGAAAAAGTGTTGAAAGTATTGACAAACGGGTCATAGCGATCGTAAACAACTGTATCTTCTTCTTTTCTTCTTTATTCAGATTGAGGGGCTGCAGTTTGTCAGACATCAGCTGCGTTTTTCTGGCCTCAGCTCTTAAGTCCAACCCCTCCCACCTGAGACACCTGGACCTGAGTGGAAATGACCTGCAGGATTCAGTGGAGCATCTGAGTGGTTTTCTGGGGAGTCCACAGTGTAGCCTGGAGACTCTGGGGTCAGACATGGTTTTATTTCTGCACTGAGATGAATGTGATGTGAAAGTTGTATTGATAGTGACCTGCAGACATGAGGTTGATATTACTCTAGTCCACACTGAAGGTTGTCATGGTGACTGTTTTCTTCTTCTTTGGTTTTAGTCCAGTCACTATTTCTCTTCAGACTTCTCCTCAACCACAGTCACACATTTTATTTGCCAGACAATAACCTTCCTATAATCAATAGCTGCTGGCTCCACCGCTTCCCTGATGCTCTGTGATGTTTGTAGTGAAACATTCAAAGCCAACATGTCTTAAAAAGCTGTTTTGTATGTGCTGGTTTTAGCACTTTGAAGGAGTCTGAGCAGATTAAACATGTCCACAGGTTTTTATGTCTCTGTGCTTCATCAGCTGCTTCGTTGAACTTGTGTTTCTACGCATTTGTTCAACCTCACATTTGTTGTCTTCGAAAACTTGAGTCAGTAAATTTCTGATCACATAAAAGCCATTACTACATGAGATAACACAACAATGATAACACATCAGCTCCACAAATCTATTTTCCGTATTTGTTTTTGTTTTGATTTGTGTTGACCAGCAACATTCCCACAGTGTGCACAGGAAATGATGCATCTTTCCTCACGACTTAGGAAGGGAGGGGAAGGAGGAGCAGTGAGTCTCTATAGAAACAAGCGCCCAGACACAGTTCAGTGGATTGTACTACAAAGAAACAGGCATTTACAGTAGGGTGGAAATGTGAGCATGAGCAGGATGTTGCTATTACATACTGGACCTAGAGACAATGTATTTGATAATGATAATATATTTATATGTGTGTGTTATTGTCTTGAAATAGTGTTATGAGTGTAATGTGTTGTAATATTGAACATGGACAGGACTTTTTCCTAATTCACGTCTTTTATCCTTCATTCAGACTGTGGAGCTGCAGTTTGTCAGAGACCAGCTGTTCTTCTCCTGCCTGAGCTCTAAGTCCAACCCCTCCCACCTGAGACACCTGGACCTGAGTGGAAATGACCTGCAGGATTCCAGAGTGGAGTATCTGAGTGGTTTTCTGAAGAGTCCACATTATAGACTGGAGACTCTGGAGTAGGGCTATATTGATTATTTATATAATCAAGTATTCTATCGATTATTTCAACTATTAACCAAGTAATCACAAGCAAAATTTGAGTAAACTTTTAATTGCTTTCACTCAAAATGCATTGAACGATCACAGTTACCAAAATCCATCAACACTTTTTGCAGTTTCTAGCCCACCACCTGCAAAACACGACACTTTTGCAGCACATTTTGCAAATGCTAACACACTTCATTCAAAACTTCTAAAAACACAATCAAAACAGCATGATGGAAAAACAAAACATTGTGCATTTCTGTGCATCCACATTGAAATCTACAGAAAATCACATCAAAATATTGACAATAAAATGAAACAATAAGAATAATTCCAGACACAGCTGAGTGCAGTTTTTAGCCAAAAACCTTCCCACGTGACCAGGGAGAGGAAGAAGGAGAGATGGGAATTGTGGTTTCAACAAGTCATCTCCATGCCATTTATTTGTTCTGCTCAGTCTCTGAACCAGCTGATTCCAATCAGCACGTAACTCTACAGCCAGGAAGATGAGCTAATTAGTAAATACACCTGGTTCAGAGACTGAGCAGAATGAATACATGGCATAGAGATGACTTGTTGAAGCCACAATTTCCATCTCTGGGAAGAAGCGTCACTCGTGTACAAATCTCTCATTGAGCCTTACAATACAGAGAGGCTCATTTCTTCATAGATGACCTCCATGATCAACTTGTGCCAGCAGGAGAGAGGTCAGAGGTCAAGAAACACAACGTATGTTTATGTTGTTGTGTGAGATAATGTGGCATTCCACCACTCTGCTGCAGCCACTGACTGGTTTGTTGATGTTGATGAAAATGCACGAGAGAGGCAGTGAAAATGTTTTTGTGTGCGTCTTCTTTGGAATTTTCTGATTCTGCTTTTTTTCTTTATCTACAGAAAAGTTTATTTTTCCCAAGCTCTATAAATCACTGTGCAAAATACATGGAATTGAAGAAATGCTGCTTTGCTCAGTTATTCTTGTATCAGTATACAATAATTCAGTGCACTTAATGAATTGCTGAAATCCTTTTTTTAGAACAAAATTCTGATTTATCTGAAAAAATAAAAACATTCAAACTCAAAAGATCATATTTATTTTCTGTAATGGTCTCTGTTGTAGTTCAGTGTGTTAAGAGTGACAGTGTTTGCTCTCTAAGTGAGACTTGTTTCCAGTGTTGTGCATAAATGAGATGAGTGGAGTGTCTTGTTGGTGAGAAAGAGTTCTGGGGGTGAGATTGGCTGTTTAGCTGAGATGCATGTTGTTAATGCAGACTGTGTTAATGGTTTTGAAGAAGAAGCTTGTTAGTAAACTGTAAATCAAGCTTCCGTTGAGGAAAAAATGCCTTAATCATGTTTTGTAATCAGATTATTCAAATTACTCAAGTAATCTGTGAAAAGAAACTCGTATGTTTTGTATAACTTAGTTTAGTTTGAACCAGTTACACACTGCTGTGCTTAACCTAAAACACTGTAAGCAGTTCTACTTCTCAGAGTACTGTAAGTGAAAGTAGACAAAGTGCAAATATACAATAAATTCACCACACACTACACAAGACCAGTGCTACAGACTGATGGAAATATCATTTATTTCTCTCCATATACCCAAACCAGGCAACATGTCAGCAAAACATGTCCCAGTTTTCTACTGTTTTTCTACAGTAGTGTGCGTAACACTAAGCTCAGCATTGACACATTGTCCCAGATGACAATGTATTGGATCTGGTGAATTTGGTTTACTGCTTTGACGATGTTGTGTAATCAGTCCAAAAATGTGAGACTGTGAGGTGTGTTGTAGGGGCCCATAGGTAGGGGTGGAGGTCCTATAGTGGCAGTGCAAAAGGGTGATGTTACCCCATGTTGCCCTGGGACAGTGATTATAGCCCCATGGTGGCTAGTGATATTTCTGTGTCTCCTTCTTGCCTTTGTGAGGTTAAGCCCTGCCTCAAGGATTTCCGTAGCATCCATCTGTTAAACTCTCTGAAAGTGAAGATTGTATAGTTCAGCATAGATCTAGTAAATGTATGTAAAAAGGTTACGTGTGCAGTGTGCAACATCACAGTGCTAAATTGAACAATACATACCTCCACATGCTCATCCCACAGCGGTTTGACCCTCTTTGAATTTGGCCCAAAAGCCACTTGTTAAAGCTGTTTCATTTGAACCCTATGACTTCTCAGGTTCAGTGGAGAGACCTGCTGGACATTATTGAAAATGGCATGGTCACCAGTAATGTTGGCTTGAATTTCTCTGAGCCTGATACCATTATTGGCCAGAACCATGTTAATGATCTCCCTCTCTATTCTTGTGTGAATATGGGCCCCCAGTCCAGTGTGGGCAAAGATACATGTGACCTATTGTAAAATGTCACAGGAAGAGGTATCAAAAGGGCTGATATGGTGCCCACAATAAGCAGCTGATTAATGTAACTGATTTAGATTTTGTCCTAATGTCCTAATAATAGATGCCACGACTTGGCTGAACTCTTAGTCCAGTGTCACTCTGTGGTTCACCACATGGTCAACAAGTATTGCATAAATTTCATTTGATAAATTTGAGCACATTCTCCTCCTGCCTCAGGTCGTCCTCTTCCTCTACCTCCTTCTCCTCCTCTGTGGATCCTCCTCTCACCCTCACTCCTCTTCTTGTGACTCCTTTCATTTTGGTTGAGGATATGTCACCTCAGCTGCTGCACTTTTGTATAGTGCTTAAACCTGATTGGTGTGTCTACCAGCTGATGTCATTTCTCTCTGAATCGCAGTCATCAAGCTTCACACCTGAGCTGGGAACTGAATCTACACAAGTCTCATACAGGTAAATGTGTAATAAAACTCACTCACTCACTTCATCCCCCTCCACAGCTTCTCCTGCATGAGCCAATGCAGATGTGTCTGCAGTGTTGATGTCATGGACAACTGTCAGAAGGGACATCAGATGAATCACAGCTGGATCAGATGAATCACAGCTGGATCAGTTGGATCACAGCTGGATCAGCTCTGTCTCCTGTGTTTGACTCTGGTTTAGAAGTTAAACCTTTTTCATCTAAGGGTCAGCCTAGCGTGAGTTATTAACAAGATGAAGCGTTATCCCTCAGGGTATGAAAAAAAAGAAGAAGAAATTGCATGAGGATGAACTGCAGTAAACATCAGTCAGGTTAACTTGTGTTTGTTCTTCTCCAGGTTTAAAGCAACGTGACAGCAGGTGTGTGCAGCAGCTGTAACTCTGTCTACTGTGTCCACAAAGAGATGACCAATCCTACATGTCATAAATACGGATGAGTGGTGATGATGAGCAATAAACCTGCTGTTATCACACAGCTGATCAGGATGTATGCTCTGAATATGACTCTCAGGAGGGTTGTTAGTGCCTTAAAGAACACCACATGTGGTGAATACCACTAGTTGCTCCAGCACCACTCTGCTTTAACATGAAGTCCCCTCATTGACCACCAGAGGTCACCCTTTCTTCTGTAACTACTGAATCCAGTTAAGAGAAATGTATCTACAATAAGACACATTTCTCTATATTACAGTGTTTTCCATCTATAGTCTGGATCTCAGATGACCCCTCAGAGGACTACAACCTCTTGCAGTGATGAAGCGTGAAAAGTCTTAATGATTTTCTCAAGACTCAACCGCAGCCCACAGTGTCTTATTTGATGATATACTATTATTTTAATGTGACACTTAGCCATAACATTATACAGTTTTATCACCTACAGATGCCGTCTGTTGTTCCCCATACGAGTCAGTTCCCTATGAACTGTCTTCTAAATGGTCAGTCTGTCCTCTTAGTGCAGGCACGGGAACCTATTCCACAAAGGGCCGCTGTGGCTGCAGGTTCTTTCCAACCAAGCAGCAGCCCACCAGACTTGACTCATTCAATCAAGTGATATCAGTCTTCAGACAGCTGATTGGTCAAACTGTGTGCTCTTGGTTGGTTGGAACAAAAACCTGCAGCCACACCGTCCCTCTGTGGAATAGGTTCCCCATGCCTGTCTCAGAGAAAGCTGAAATGGGAGTGACTTTCTGGCATCTCATCATCATCACAGCCCTGAGCAGTGGACTCCTCACAGTGTCTTTTAGTACAACCGAACACTGAACAAGACATTTTAAGCAAATAACATGTTAGGCTAACACTCTTGAACCCTAACCCCTAACACAATGACATGTCAAGTTATTTACCACCTACCAAAGAAGCATATAGATACAGAAATATATAAATGAGTAACAGCAGAAATGTGGAATACATCTACATAAACAAATGAATGGGGGCAACAGCATTTTTCACTAACAAAAGGGATTTATTTTGCATTTATTTAGGATCTTTATTGTAGGCCTATAGGCGGACTATATTATTAGAATAGAGAAATAAACAACATCAGATTTTTCTTTTTTTCTTTTTTTTCTGTGTACAGGTCAAATGAAAACCGCAATGGAAGTGAATTCAGTGTGATTCACAGTGGTCCTCGTCAGTGTACAGGAAGTCTGTCACTCATGCATGTCACCGCACAGACCTTTGTTTTGAAAAGTATCACCGGAAATGGCATCTTCCCTGTTGTGAGTGGAGATTGACGTCGCAGGCTGAGTCTCAGCATGGACCCCACCAAAGTACTTCTGCTCAACGGATCGTACGGGACAGAAATGGGATCCCGGTCCATTGTGGTGTCGCAGTGAGGACGGCGGAGATGCCGAGCGGTTCCCGGTGAAGATCTGCAGAGTGACCGAGAAGAGGGGGCAGAGATCCGACTGTAACTAGGTAAGAAGACGAGCCTGGCCCAGAGCTGGAACAAACTCTTCACTGATGGTAGCTGTGTTTCTGTTCCGGACGTTTGCTCAACGACCCAGCTCCGTGTGCTGCTCTGTGGTCGGTGCAGCTCCGTGCAGCTGCAGCCTCACTCAGTCCAGGCCACTGGAAGCTGTTTGTACTGTTGTGTAAAGTTCATGTTGGACACGAACCCTGGAGAAGTTCTGGCTCAGTGTGTCAGGGTTCTGGCTCAGCCTGCTGGAGAAAGTACACAGGAAGTTAGTGTGTGTGTGTGTGTGTGTGTGTGTGTGTGTGTGTGTGTCTCTGGGGCTTCGCACAGTTGTGATTTTGTGACATCGGCTGACAAACACGCCCGTGCACCGCCCCACCGTGCCATTGTCACGGGTTTGAGGTGCACACGTTTCTGTCAGTTTGTCCTCCTCAGATCCAGCAGTCAGGACAAGGCCCGTGCTGAAGCAGAGGACATGCACACAACAGGCTCATCACTGACGGTCTGAGCTGGGTCAGTGCTGACTCTCTCATACCAGTGTTTCCCTCAGGAGACATGAACTCAACAGGAAACACACTGGAAACATCCATTCAGAGAAGAACAGTTGTAGTGAAAAAAAAAAGAACTGACAGAAGTTTAGACAAATGGAAAATGCTATTTGTTTATATATTTCCACTTTTCTGCATGTGTTTATTTCTGTATACATTTCTGCTTGCTGCTGCTGCCTGCCCCACATTCATGGGAGGCAGCATTTCACCTCTTCACCCAACACTGAACCATTTTGTTGTTTATGTTATTTTCAATTCGTTATTCACATGCATTTATTGTTTATATAACAAAATAGCCTAATATACTTATACTATATTATAGTACAGTATGTAGTATATAGTATGACTTACATTGACTGACATGATTCAATCTTATTTAGTCAGTTAAAGGAAAAGGTTGGGAGAGAGAGAGAGAGAGAGAGAGAGAGAGAGAGAGAGAGAAAGTGTCAGTGGTTTTGTGTTGCATTTTAGCCTCAGATGGTAATTCCTTTGTTCAGGTGGCACAAAAAGTATCTACGATGATGTGGCACTGGCATGTTATAAGAACTGTGAGATACAAATGTAGGTGCATTGTTTTTATGTAGATTTTATACAAAACAACAACAACAACAAAAACTCACTGCTGCTTGAAGGATGTTACCTAATATCGTCACCCTCCTTTGAGATATGTGTTGTATCTCCAGTTTCTTGCCAATACACAGCCCTACTGACTGTAACCCTTATCAAAGAGGACAGTTTCAGTGGTGATCCTGGATGTAGATAGTGTCTGCTTGACTACAGACTGGGAGCTGGTTCCTCCGGAGAGAGGAGACTGACAGCTGAAGCCTCTGCCTCCAGTTCTACTCATAGAAACACTAGGAACAACAAGTGGAGCTGCATTAGAGAGCAGAGTGCTCTGTTAGGATGGCATGAACTCTGGTGTCTGACCATTTTGAAAGTGAGGAGGAGGACTTTGAATTCAATTCCGGATTTTACTGGAGCTAATGACCTCTTTCCCTAGTTCCTGTCCATGCTCACGCTGCAGCATCTTGAATCAGCTGGAAGCTTTCCCTGATTTATTGGAACATCCTGATAATAAACAATTACAGTAGTGCAGTCTAGAAGTAGCAACTGTATGCACTAGTTTTCCGCATCCTCTTCAGACTGGGTGTTTCTGATTTTCCTAATGTTGTGCAGCTGGAAGAGGGCTGTCCTTGAGACTTGTTTTATATGTGTGAGATAAAGGTTATGTTCTGGTCATAGATGACCCCAGGATTTCATACTGTAGCACTGGAAGTGGGTAATGTGAGTTAGAGTGAGTATGTTACTCTTGAGTCATTGTTAAGACTAGAAGTGCATAATACAAATGCAGATTTGTCTTAGTTAAGAAGTAAAGAAATTGCTGTTTGTCCAGGTCTTTGTCTTAAAGAGAGGCCTGAACTTTGACTAACTGGTTAGTCTTACCTGTTCCATTGCTGGGTGTCACGTGTGTAACAGTAGAAGTTTATCTTGTGCCTCCTGATAATATTGCATAAAAGAAGTATATCTGAGGTGAAAAGCACCGGTTCAAGCAGAGAACCTTGGGAACTCCATGATCAATGGTTATGTGTCTAGGAGAGTCATTATTAACATGAACACACTGGAATCTTGTAAAACCCACCTAGTCCAGTTCCTTTAATGCCACAGATGTGTTCAAGTGTCTGCAGTAAGATCCTGTGGTCGGTTGGATCAAACACAGTGTTAAAACTGTATGAGTCCTCTGAGAGAGCTAGGAGCCCAACAGAAACCTGGACTTGTTCCTATTTTCTTCTGTTAGTGACAAACATGTAATGGGTTGCAGCAATTGTTTTATATGTCAATAGACCCTCTTCCCAAGTCTTTTGAAATTGTTCCAGATAGGTAGATAGGGAGACGTCAGGCTAGGTTTTTCTGAGTAGGTGGAACTTGATGTTGGTTGTCCCATGATGATTGGATGGTGTTTATTGGCTAATGATGGTTGAGTGATGTGATGATGTGTTGATTTGCTCACAGTGGTTCAACAGTGTTTATGGATAATGATGGTGGATGTTGTTGATTGGCTCTCAGGATGGCTGGATAATGGACCTTCGCATCAGCAGTGAACAGGAGGCAGAACAGACCAAGGCTCTGCATACAAACTTCACATCCCTGTCAGGGTCCAGAGAGTTCAGAGAGAACCTTAAACCAGGTCCCACAGTCAGCGGTGATCCATGTAGTTTGGTTCTGAGCACAGGACCAGACCAGAACCAGTTTGTGAAAATCTGATGTTGCAGTCCAGCTGCAGGACAGTGACTGTGTGCATGCTTGTACATAGTTCAGCCTTTACTCTGCTGACACACACAGTTTTTCAGAGACTGGATTCTCTGAATGTTTCAGATCAAGTGTGGAAATCTGGGAATGTGAGACCGAGGCAGTCTGTAGAGAGAGAGAGAGAGAGCACTATGGTGAGGACAGAAGACATTTCCTGTTCACAGCACTCTGAACAATAATGGAAGATGTTTCTGCCTGTCTTGGAGAAGTGATAAAACACTGAGGGCATGTTGAACTGTCAAAACACTCTGTATTTATAGCTCTGTGTTATCATATCTCTCAGGCTCTTTAAAAGGCAAAAAACACCCCGTCTGACTCTCACTGAGTCTCTGCCACTGTGTGTGAGCAGTAAGCTGTGGTATGTGGTGCTAACAGTGTGGATGTTAATGTTGAGTCATGCTCCCTCTCTCTCCCTGCTCCTCTGTCCTCAGCTCTGTCTATTTCCTTCTTGCTGCATGCTGATTACTTGCATTGGAGGTTTTATACTTTAGTAAGTTTGCTTGCATGTTCGTCACCAGATGCGTAACATTTCAGGACGCGAAAATGTTGGCGACATGTGAATAAAGCGAACAACTGAAACTTACTCAGCGTAACTGTGCTCAGATCTGATGTTTGTCTCTGAGCTGCTGAGATCCCACTGATGATT
>JAFHLA010000036.1:0-62500 GCA_021432705.1 Caranx ignobilis
GGAATTGACCATCACTCATTTCAGCTCAGAAACCGGCCCATTGACACAGTTTGGCTTCATTTTCAACGCATTTAACAAAACGTGCGTTCTCTCAGCGAGAGGAGCTCAAATATGACAAAAACACAGCACAACGTGCCAGCTGCCCGGTTTGGGCCAGAATTGCCAGGAATTGACCATTCCACTCATTTCAGCTCAGAAACCGGCCCATTCACACAGTTTGGCTTCATTTTCAACACATTTCACCAACGTGCGTCTCTCAGCGAGAGGAGCTCAAATATGACAAAAACACAGCACAACGTGCCAGCTGCCCGGTTTGGCCCAGAATAGCCAGGAATTGACCATTCCACTCATTTCAGCTCAGAAACCGGCCCACGGGCACAGTTTGGCTTCATTTTCAACGCATTTCACAAACGTGCGTCTCTCAGCGAGAGGAGCTCAAATATGACAAAAACACTGCACAACGTGCCAGCTGCCCGGTTGGGCCCAGAATTGCCAGGAATGACCATTCTACTCATTTCAGCTCAGAAACCGGCCCATTGACACAGTTTGGCTTCATTTTCAACACATTTAACAAAACGTGCGTCTCTCAGCGAGAGGAGCTCAAATATGACAAAAACACTGCACAACGTGCCAGCTGCCCGGTTTGGGCCCAGAATTGCCAGGAATTGACCATTCTACTCATTTCAGCTCAGAAACCGGCCCATTGACACAGTTTGGCTTCATTTTCAACGCATTTCACAAACGTGCGTCTCTCAGCGAGAGGAGCTCAAATATGACAAAAACACTGCACAACGTGCCAGCTGCCCGGTTTGGGCCAGAATTGCCAGGAATTGACCATTCTACTCATTTCAGCTCAGAAACCGGCCCATTGACACAGTTTGGCTTCATTTTCAACACATTCACAAAACGTGCGTCTCTCAGCGAGAGGAGCTCAAATATGACAAAAACACTGCACAACGTGCCAGCTGCCCGGTTTGGGCCCAGAATTGCCAGGAATTGACCATTCTACTCATTTCAGCTCAGAAACCGGCCCACGGGCACAGTTTGGCTTCATTTTCAACGCATTTAACAAAACGTGCGTCTCTCAGCGAGAGGAGCTCAAATATGACAAAAACACAGCACAACGTGCCAGCTGCCCGGTTTGGGCCCAGAATTGCCAGGAATTGACCATTCCACTCATTTCAGCTCAGAAACCGGCCCAATTCACACAGTTTGGCTTCATTTTCAACACATTTAACAAAACGTGCGTCTCTCAGCGAGAGGAGCTCAAATATGACAAAAAACCTGCACAACGTGCCAGCTGCCCGGTTTGGGCCCAGAATTGCCAGGAATTGACCATTCCACTCATTTCAGCTCAGAAACCGGCACGGGACACAGTTTGGCTTCATTTTCAACGCATTTCACAAAACGTGCGTCTCTCAGCGAGAGGAGCTCAAATATGACAAAAACACAGCACAACGTGCCAGCTGCCCGGTTTGGGCCCAGAATTGCCAGGAATTGACCATTCCACTCATTTCAGCTCAGAAAACCGGCCCACGGGCACAGTTTGGCTTCATTTTCATTGCATTTCAACAAAAACGTGCGTCTCTCAGCGAGAGGAGCTCAAATATGACAAAAACACTGCACAACGTGCCAGCTGCCCGTTTGGGCCCAGAATTGCCAGGAATTGACCATTCCTACTCATTTCAGCTCAGAAAACGGCCCATTCACACAGTTTGGCTTCATTTTCAACGCATTTAACAAAACGTGCGTCTCTCAGCGAGAGGAGCTCAAATATGACAAAAACACAGCACAACGTGCCAGCTGCCCGGTTTGGGCCCAGAATTGCCAGGAATTGACCATTCCACTCATTTCAGCTCAGAAACCGGCCCATTCACACAGTTTGGCTTCATTTTCAACACATTTCACAAAACGTGCGTCTCTCAGCGAGAGGAGCTCAAATATGACAAAAACACTGCACAACGTGCCAGCTGCCCGGTTTGGGCCCAGAATAGCCAGGAATTGACCATTCCACTCATTTCAGCTCAGAAACCGGCCCATTGACACAGTTTGGCTTCATTTTCAACGCATTTCACAAAACGTGCGTCTCTCAGCGAGAGGAGCTCAAATATGACAAAAACACTGCACAACGTGCCAGCTGCCCGGTTTGGGCCCAGAATGCCAGGAAATGACCATTCTACTCATTTCAGCTCAGAAACCGGCCCATTGACACAGTTTGGCTTCATTTTCAACACATTTAACAAAACGTGCGTCTCTCAGCGAGAGGAGCTCAAATATGACAAAAACACTGCACAACGTGCCAGCTGCCCGGTTTGGGCCCAGAATTGCCAGGAATTGACCATTCTACTCATTTCAGCTCAGAAAACCGGCCCACGGGCACAGTTTGGCTTCATTTTCAACGCATTTCACAAAACGTGCGTCTCTCAGCGAGAGGAGCTCAAATATGACAAAAACACTGCACAACGTGCCAGCTGCCCGGTTTGGGCCCAGAATTGCCAGGAATTGACCATTCTACTCATTTCAGCTCAGAAACCGGCCCATTGACACAGTTTGGCTTCATTTTCAACACATTTAACAAAACGTGCGTCTCTCAGCGAGAGGAGCTCAAATATGACAAAAACACTGCACAACGTGCCAGCTGCCCGGTTTGGGCCCAGAATTGCCAGGAATTGACCATTCTACTCATTTCAGCTCAGAAACCGGCCCACGGGCACAGTTTGGCTTCATTTTCAACGCATTTAACAAAACGTGCGTCTCTCAGCGAGAGGAGCTCAAATATGACAAAAACACAGCACAACGTGCCAGCTGCCCGGTTTGGGCCCAGAATTGCCAGGAATTGACCATTCCACTCATTTCAGCTCAGAAACCGGCCCATTCACACAGTTTGGCTTCATTTTCAACACATTAACAAAACGTGCGTCTCTCAGCGAGAGGAGCTCAAATATGACAAAAACACAGCACAACGTGCCAGCTGCCCGGTTTGGGCCCAGAATTGCCAGGAATTGACCATTCCACTCATTTCAGCTCAGAAACGGCCCACGGACACAGTTTGGCTTCATTTTCATTGCATTTCACAAAACGTGCGTCTCTCAGCGAGAGGAGCTCAAATATGACAAAAACACTGCACAACGTGCCAGCTGCCCGGTTTGGGCCCAGAATTGCCAGGAATTGACCATTCTACTCATTTCAGCTCAGAAACGGCCCATTGACACAGTTTGGCTTCATTTTCAACGCATTTAACAAAACGTGCGTCTCTCAGCGAGAGGAGCTCAAATATGACAAAAAACACTGCACAACGTGCCAGCTGCCCGGGTTGGGCCCAGAATTGCCAGGAATTGACCATTCCACTCATTTCAGCTCAGAAAACGGCCCACGGGCACAGTTTGGCTTCATTTTCAACACATTTAACAAAACGTGCGTCTCTCAGCGAGAGGAGCTCAAATATGACAAAAAACACTGCACAACGTGCCAGCTGCCCGGTTTGGGCCCAGAATTGCCAGGAATTGACCATTCCACTCATTTCAGCTCAGAAACCGGCCCATTGACACAGTTTGGCTTCATTTTCAACACATTTAACAAAACGTGCGTCTCTCAGCGAGAGGAGCTCAAATATGACAAAAACACTGCACAACGTGCCAGCTGCCCGGTTTGGGCCCAGAATTGCCAGGAATTGACCATTCTACTCATTTCAGCTCAGAAACCGGCCCATTGACACAGTTTGGCTTCATTTTCAACGCATTTCACCAAACGTGCGTCTCTCAGCGAGAGGAGCTCAAATATGACAAAAACACTGCACAACGTGCCAGCTGCCCGGTTTGGGCCCAGAATTGCCAGGAATTGACCATTCACTCATTTCAGCTGAGAAACCGGCCCATTCACACAGTTTGGCTTCATTTTCAACGCATTTCACCAAACGTGCGTCTCTCAGCGAGAGGAGCTCAAATATGACAAAAACACAGCACAACGTGCCAGCTGCCCGGTTTGGGCCCAGAATTGCCAGGAATTGACCATTCTACTCATTTCAGCTCAGAAACCGGCCCATTGACACAGTTTGGCTTCATTTTCAACACATTTAACAAAACGTGCGTCTCTCAGCGAGAGCAGTTCAAAAATGACAAAAAACACTGCACAACGTGCCAGCTGCCCGGTTTGGGCCCAGAATTGCCAGGAATTGACCATTCCACTCATTTCAGCTCAGAAAACCGGCCCACGGGCACAGTTTGGCTTCATTTTCATTGCATTTCACAAAACGTGCGTCTCTCAGCGAGAGGAGCTCAAATATGACAAAAACACTGCACAACGTGCCAGCTGCCCGGTTTGGGCCCAGAAATGCCAGGAATTGACCATTCCACTCATTTCAGCTCAGAAAACGGCCCATTGACACAGTTTGGCTTCATTTTCAACACATTTAACAAAACGTGCGTCTCTCAGCGAGAGGAGCTCAAATATGACAAAAACACTGCACAACGTGCCAGCTGCCCGTTTGGGCCCAGAATTGCAGGAATTGACCATTCTACTCATTTCAGCTCAGAAACCGGCCCATTGACACAGTTTGGCTTCATTTTCAACGCATTTAACAAACGTGCGTCTCTCAGCGAGAGGAGCTCAAAAATGACAAAAACACTGCACAACGTGCCAGCTGCCCGGTTTGGGCCCAGAATTGCCAGGAATTGACCATTCCACTCATTTCAGCTCAGAAACCGGCCCATTGACACAGTTTGGCTTCATTTTCAACACATTTAACAAAACGTGGCGTCTCTCAGCGAGAGGAGCTCAAATATGACAAAACACTGCACAACGTGCCAGCTGCCCGGTTTGGGCCCAGAATTGCCAGGAATTGACCATTCACTCATTTCAGCTCAGAAACCGGCCCATTCACACAGTTTGGCTTCATTTTCAACGCATTTCAAAAACGTGCGTCTCTCAGCGAGAGGAGCTCAAAAATGACAAAAACACTGCACAACGTGCCAGCTGCCCGGTTTGGGCCCAGAATTGCCAGGAATTGACCATTCTACTCATTTCAGCTCAGAAACCGGCCCATTGACACACAGTTTGGCTTCATTTTCATTGCATTTCACAAAACGTGCGTCTCTCAGCGAGAGGAGCTCAAATATGACAAAAACACTGCACAACGTGCCAGCTGCCGGTTGGGCCCAGAATTGCCAGGAATTGACCATTCCACTCATTTCAGCTCAGAAACCGGCCCATTGACACAGTTTGGCTTCATTTTCAACACATTTAACAAAAACGTGCGTCTCTCAGCGAGAGGAGCTCAAATATGACAAAAACACTGCACAACGTGCCAGCTGCCCGGTTTGGGCCCAGAATTGCCAGGAATTGACCATTCTACTCATTTCAGCTCAGAAACCGCCCATTGACACAGTTTGGCTTCATTTTCAACGCATTTAACAAAACGTGCGTCTCTCAGCGAGAGGAGCTCAAATATGACAAAAACACTGCACAACGTGCCAGCTGCCCGGTTTGGGCCCAGAATTGCCAGGAATTGACCATTCTACTCATTTCAGCTCAGAAACCGGCCCATTGACACAGTTTGGCTTCATTTTCATTGCATTTCAAAAACGTGCGTCTCTCAGCGAGAGCAGTTCAAAAATGACAAAAACACTGCACAACGTGCCAGCTGCCCGTTTGGGCCCAGAATTGCCAGGAATTGACCATTCCTCATTTCAGCTCAGAAACCGGCCCACGGGCACAGTTTGGCTTCATTTTCATGCATTTCACAAAACGTGCGTCTCTCAGCGAGAGGAGCTCAAATATGACAAAAACACTGCACAACGTGCCAGCTGCCCGGTTTGGGCCCAGAATTGCCAGGAATTGACCATTCCACTCATTTCAGCTCAGAAACCGGCCCATTGACACAGTTTGGCTTCATTTTCAACACATTTCACAAAACGTGCGTCTCTCAGCGAGAGGAGCTCAAATATGACAAAAACACTGCACAACGTGCCAGCTGCCCGGTTTGGGCCCAGAATTGCCAGGAATTGACCATTCCACTCATTTCAGCTCAGAAACCGGCCCATTGACACAGTTTGGCTTCATTTTCAACACATTTAACAAAACGTGCGTCTCTCAGCGAGAGGAGCTCAAATATGACAAAAAAACACTGCACAACGTGCCAGCTGCCCGGTTTGGGCCCAGAATTGCCAGGAATTGACCATTCTACTCATTTCAGCTCAGAAACCGGCCCATTGACACAGTTTGGCTTCATTTTCAACACATTTAACAAAACGTGCGTCTCTCAGCGAGAGGAGCTCAAATATGACAAAAACACTGCACAACGTGCCAGCTGCCCGGTTTGGCCCAGAATTGCCAGGAATTGACCATTCTACTCATTTCAGCTCAGAGAAACGGCCCATTCACACAGTTTGGCTTCATTTTCAACGCATTTCAACAAAACGTGCGTCTCTCAGCGAGAGGAGCTCAAATATGACAAAAAAACAGCACAACGTGCCAGCTGCCCGGTTTGGGCCCAGAATTGCCAGGAATTGACCATTCCACTCATTTCAGCTCAGAAACGGCCAATTGACACAGTTTGGCTTCATTTTCAACGCATTTCACAAACGTGCGTCTCTCAGCGAGAGGAGCTCAAATATGACAAAAACACATGCACAACGTGCCAGCTGCCCGGTTTGGGCCCAGAATTGCCAGGAATTGACCATTCTACTCATTTCAGCTCAGAAACCGGCCCATTGACACAGTTTGGCTTCATTTTCATTCAACACATTTAACAAAACGTGCGTCTCTCAGCGAGAGCAGTTCAAAAATGACAAAAACACTGCACAACGTGCCAGCTGCCCGGTTTGGGCCCAGAATTGCCAGGAATTGACCATTCCACTCATTTCAGCTCAGAAACCGGCCCATTCACACAGTTTGGCTTCATTTTCAACACATAACAAAACGTGCGTCTCTCAGCGAGAGGAGCTCAAATATGACAAAAACACTGCACAACGTGCCAGCTGCCCGGTTTGGGCCCAGAATTGCCAGGAATTGACCATTCTACTCATTTCAGCTCAGAAACCGGCCCATTGACACAGTTTGGCTTCATTTTCAACACATTTAACAAAACGTGCGTCTCTCAGCGAGAGGAGCTCAAATATGACAAAAACACACTGCACAACGTGCCAGCTGCCCGGTTTGGGCCCAGAATTGCCAGGAATTGACCATTCTACTCATTTCAGCTCAGAAACCGGCCCATTCACACAGTTTGGCTTCATTTTCAACGCATTTAACAAAACGTGCGTCTCTCAGCGAGAGGAGCTCAAATATGACAAAAACACACTGCACAACGTGCCAGCTGCCCGGTTTGGGCCCAGAATTGCCAGGAATTGACCATTCTACTCATTTCAGCTCAGAAAACCGGCCCATTGACACAGTTTGGCTTCATTTTCAACACATTTAACAAAACGTGCGTCTCTCAGCGAGAGGAGCTCAAATATGACAAAAACACTGCACAACGTGCCAGCTGCCCGGTTTGGGCCCAGAATTGCCAGGAGGAATTGACCATTACTCATTTCAGCTCAGAAACCGGCCCATTGACACAGTTTGGCTTCATTTTCAACACATTTAACAAAACGTGCGTCTCTCAGCGAGAGCAGTTCAAAAATGACAAAAACACTGCACAACGTGCCAGCTGCCCGGTTTGGGCCCAGAATTGCCAGGAATTGACCATTCCACTCATTTCAGCTCAGAAACCGGCCCATTCACACAGTTTGGCTTCATTTTCAACACATTTCACAAAACGTGCGTCTCTCAGCGAGAGGAGCTCAAATATGACAAAAACACTGCACAACGTGCCAGCTGCCCGGTTTGGGCCCAGAATTGCCAGGAATTGACCATTCTACTCATTTCAGCTCAGAAACCGGCCCATTGACACAGTTTGGCTTCATTTTCATTGCATTTCACCAAAACGTGCGTCTCTCAGCGAGAGCAGTTCAAAAATGACAAAAAACACTGCACAACGTGCCAGCTGCCCGGTTTGGGCCCAGAATTGCCAGGAATTGACCATTCCACTCATTTCAGCTCAGAAACCGGCCCACGGGCACAGTTTGGCTTCATTTCATTGCATTTCACAAACGTGCGTCTCTCAGCGAGAGGAGCTCAAATATGACACAAAAACACTGCACAACGTGCCAGCTGCCCGGTTTGGGCCCAGAATTGCCAGGAATTGACCATTCCACTCATTTCAGCTCAGAAACCGGCCCATTGACACAGTTTGGCTTCATTTTCAACACATTTAACAAAACGTGCGTCTCTCAGCGAGAGGAGCTCAAAAATGACAAAAACACAGCACAACGTGCCAGCTGCCCGGTTTGGGCCCAGAATAGCCAGGAATTGACCATTCTACTCATTTCAGCTCAGAAACCGGCCCACGGGCACAGTTTGGCTTCATTTTCATTGCATTTAACAAAACGTGCGTCTCTCAGCGAGAGGAGCTCAAATATGACAAAAACACAGCACAACGTGCCAGCTGCCCGGTTTGGGCCCAGAATTGCCAGGAATTGACCATTCACTCATTTCAGCTCAGAAACCGGCCCATTCACACAGTTTGGCTTCATTTTCAACGCATTTCACCAAACGTGCGTCTCTCAGCGAGAGCAGTTCAAAAATGACAAAAACACTGCACAACGTGCCAGCTGCCCGGTTTGGGCCCAGAATTGCCAGGAATTGACCATTCACACATTTCAGCTCAGAAACCGGCCCACGGGCACACAGTTTGGCTTCATTTTCATTGCATTTCACAAAACGTGCGTCTCTCAGCGAGAGGAGCTCAAATATGACAAAAACACTGCACAACGTGCCAGCTGCCCGGTTTGGGCCAGAATTGCCAGGAATTGACCATTCCACTCATTTCAGCTCAGAAAACGGCCCATTCACACAGTTTGGCTTCATTTTCACACATTTAACAAAACGTGCGTCTCTCAGCGAGAGGAGCTCAAATATGACAAAAACACTGCACAACGTGCCAGCTGCCCGGTTTGGGCCCAGAATTGCCAGGAATGACCATTCCACTCATTTCAGCTCAGAAACCGGCCCATTCACACAGTTTGGCTTCATTTTCAACACATTTAACAAAACGTGCGTCTCTCAGCGAGAGAGCTCAAATATGACAAAAACACTGCACAACGTGCCAGCTGCCCGGTTTGGGCCCAGAATTGCCAGGAATTGACCATTCTACTCATTTCAGCTCAGAAACCGGCCCATTGACACAGTTTGGCTTCATTTTCAACACATTTAACAAAACGTGCGTCTCTCAGCGAGAGGAGCTCAAATATGACAAAAACACTGCACAACGTGCCAGCTGCCCGGTTTGGGCCCAGAATTGCCAGGAATTGACCATTCCACTCATTTCAGCTCAGAAACCGGCCCATTCACACAGTTTGGCTTCATTTTCAACACATTTCACAAAACGTGCGTCTCTCAGCGAGAGGAGCTCAAAATGACAAAAACACTGCACAACGTGCCAGCTGCCCGGTTTGGCCCAGAATTGCCAGGAATTGACCATTCTACTCATTTCAGCTCAGAAACCGGCCCATTGACACAGTTTGGCTTCATTTTCAACACATTTAACAAAACGTGCGTCTCTCAGCGAGAGGAGCTCAAATATGACAAAAACACTGCACAACGTGCCAGCTGCCCGGTTTGGGCCCAGAATTGCCAGGAATTGACCATTCTACTCATTTCAGCTCAGAAACCGGCCCATTGACACAGTTTGGCTTCATTTTCAACACATTTAACAAAACGTGCGTCTCTCAGCGAGAGAGCTCAAATATGACAAAAACACTGCACAACGTGCCAGCTGCCCGGTTTGGGCCAGAATTGCCAGGAATTGACCATTCTACTCATTTCAGCTCAGAAACCGGCCCACGGGCACAGTTTGGCTTCATTTTCAAGCATTTACAAAACGTGCGTCTCTCAGCGAGAGGAGCTCAAAAATGACAAAAAACACTGCACAACGTGCCAGCTGCCCGGTTTGGGCCCAGAATTGCCAGGAATTGACCATTCCACTCATTTCAGCTCAGAAACCGGCCCACGGGCACAGTTTGGCTTCATTTTCAAACATTTAACAAAACGTGCGTCTCTCAGCGAGAGGAGCTCAAATATGACACAAAAACACTGCACAACGTGCCAGCTGCCCGGTTTGGGCCCAGAATTGCCAGGAATTGACCATTCTACTCATTTCAGCTCAGAAACCGGCCCATTCACACAGTTTGGCTTCATTTTCAACACATTTAACAAAACGTGCGTCTCTCAGCGAGAGGAGCTCAAATATGACAAAAACACTGCACAACGTGCCAGCTGCCCGGTTTGGGCCCAGAATTGCCAGGAATTGACCATTCTACTCATTTCAGCTCAGAAACCGGCCCATTCACACAGTTTGGCTTCATTTTCAACACATTTAACAAAACGTGCGTCTCTCAGCGAGAGGAGCTCAAATATGACAAAAACACTGCACAACGTGCCAGCTGCCCGGTTTGGGCCCAGAATTGCCAGGAATTGACCATTCTACTCATTTCAGCTCAGAAACCGGCCCATTCACACAGTTTGGCTTCATTTTCAACACATTTAACAAAACGTGCGTCTCTCAGCGAGAGGAGCTCAAATATGACAAAAACACTGCACAACGTGCCAGCTGCCGGTTTGGGCCCAGAATTGCCAGGAATTGACCATTCTACTCATTTCAGCTCAGAAACCGGCCCATTCACACAGTTTGGCTTCATTTTCAACACATTTAACAAAACGTGCGTCTCTCAGCGAGAGCAGTTCAAAAATGACAAAAAACACTGCACAACGTGCCAGCTGCCCGGTTTGGGCCCAGAATTGCCAGGAATTGACCATTCCACTCATTTCAGCTCAGAAACCGGCCCATTCACAGTTTGGCTTCATTTTCAACACATTTCACAAAAACGTGCGTCTCTCAGCGAGAGGAGCTCAAATATGACAAAAACACTGCACAACGTGCCAGCTGCCCGGTTTGGGCCCAGAATTGCCAGGAATTGACCATTCTACTCATTTCAGCTCAGAAACCGGCCCATTCACACAGTTTGGCTTCATTTTCAACACATTTAACAAAACGTGCGTCTCTCAGCGAGAGGAGCTCAAATATGACAAAAACACTGCACAACGTGCCAGCTGCCCGGTTTGGGCCCAGAATTGCCAGGAATTGACCATTCTACTCATTTCAGCTCAGAAACCGGCCCATTGACACAGTTTGGCTTCATTTTCATTGCATTTCACAAAACGTGCGTCTCTCAGCGAGAGCAGTTCAAAAATGACAAAAACACTGCACAACGTGCCAGCTGCCCGGTTTGGGCCCAGAATTGCCAGGAATTGACCATTCCACTCATTTCAGCTCAGAAACCGGCCCACGGGCACAGTTTGGCTTCATTTTCATTGCATTTCACAAAACGTGCGTCTCTCAGCGAGAGGAGCTCAAATATGACAAAAACACTGCACAACGTGCCAGCTGCCCGGTTGGGCCCAGAATTGCCAGGAATTGACCATTCTACTCATTTCAGCTCAGAAAACCGGCCCATTGACACAGTTTGGCTTCATTTTCAACACATTTAACAAAACGTGCGTCTCTCAGCGAGAGGAGCTCAAATATGACAAAAACACTGCACAACGTGCCAGCTGCCCGGTTTGGGCCCAGAATTGCCAGGAATTGACCCTTCTACTCATTTCAGCTCAGAAACCGGCCCATTCACACAGTTTGGCTTCATTTTCAACGCATTTCACCAAACGTGCGTCTCTCAGCGAGAGGAGCTCAAAATGACAAAAACACAGCACAACGTGCCAGCTGCCCGGTTTGGGCCCAGAATTGCCAGGAATTGACCATTCCACTCATTTCAGCTGAGAAACCGGCCCATTCACACAGTTTGGCTTCATTTTCAACGCATTTCACCAAACGTGCGTCTCTCAGCGAGAGGAGCTCAAATATGACAAAAACACAGCACAACGTGCCAGCTGCCCGGTTTGGGCCCAGAATTGCCAGGAATTGACCATTCTACTCATTTCAGCTCAGAAACCGGCCCATTGACACAGTTTGGCTTCATTTTCAACACATTTAACAAAACGTGCGTCTCTCAGCGAGAGCAGTTCAAAAATGACAAAAACACAGCACAACGTGCCAGCTGCCCGGTTTGGGCCCAGAATTGCCAGGAATTGACCATTCCACTCATTTCAGCTCAGAAACCGGCCCATTGACACAGTTTGGCTTCATTTTCAACACATTTAACAAAACGTGCGTCTCTCAGCGAGAGGAGCTCAAATATGACAAAAACACTGCACAACGTGCCAGCTGCCCGGTTTGGGCCCAGAATTGCCAGGAATTGACCATTCTACTCATTTCAGCTCAGAAACCGGCCCATTGACACAGTTTGGCTTCATTTTCAACGCATTTAACAAAACGTGCGTCTCTCAGCGAGAGCAGTTCAAAAATGACAAAAACACTGCACAACGTGCCAGCTGCCCGGTTTGGGCCCAGAATTGCCAGGAATTGACCATTCCACTCATTTCAGCTCAGAAACCGGCCCATTGACACAGTTTGGCTTCATTTTCAACGCATTTAACAAAACGTGCGTCTCTCAGCGAGAGAGTTCAAAAATGACAAAAACACTGCACAACGTGCCAGCTGCCCGGTTTGGGCCCAGAATTGCCAGGAATTGACCATTCCACTCATTTCAGCTCAGAAACCGGCCCATTGACACAGTTTGGCTTCATTTTCAACGCATTTAACAAAACGTGCGTCTCTCAGCGAGAGCAGTTCAAAAATGACAAAAACACTGCACAACGTGCCAGCTGCCCGGTTTGGGCCCAGAATTGCCAGGAATTGACCATTCTACTCATTTCAGCTCAGAAACCGGCCCACGGGCACAGTTTGGCTTCATTTTCAACGCATTTAACAAAACGTGCGTCTCTCAGCGAGAGGAGCTCAAAAATGACAAAAACACTGCACAACGTGCCAGCTGCCCGGTTTGGGCCAGAATTGCCAGGAATTGACCATTCCACTCATTTCAGCTCAGAAACCGGCCCACGGGCACAGTTTGGCTTCATTTTCATTGCATTTCACAAAACGTGCGTCTCTCAGCGAGAGGAGCTCAAATATGACAAAAACACTGCACAACGTGCCAGCTGCCCGGTTTGGGCCCAGAATTGCCAGGAATTGACCATTCCACTCATTTCAGCTCAGAAACCGGCCCATTCACACAGTTTGGCTTCATTTTCAACACATTTAACAAAACGTGCGTCTCTCAGCGAGAGCAGTTCAAAAATGACAAAAACACTGCACAACGTGCCAGCTGCCCGGTTTGGGCCCAGAATTGCCAGGAATTGACCATTCTACTCATTTCAGCTCAGAAACCGGCCCATTCACACAGTTTGGCTTCATTTCAACACATTTAACAAAACGTGCGTCTCTCAGCGAGAGAGCAGTTCAAAAATGACAAAAACACAGCACAACGTGCCAGCTGCCCGGTTTGGGCCCAGAATTGCCAGGAATTGACCATTCTACTCATTTCAGCTCAGAAACCGGCCCATTGACACAGTTTGGCTTCATTTTCAACACATTTAACAAAACGTGCGTCTCTCAGCGAGAGCAGTTCAAAAATGACAAAAACACTGCACAACGTGCCAGCTGCCCGGTTTGGGCCCAGAATTGCCAGGAATTGACCATTCTACTCATTTCAGCTCAGAAACCGGCCCATTGACACAGTTTGGCTTCATTTTCAACACATTTAACAAAACGTGCGTCTCTCAGCGAGAGGAGCTCAAATATGACAAAAACACTGCACAACGTGCCAGCTGCCCGGTTTGGCCCAGAATTGCCAGGAATTGACCATTCTACTCATTTCAGCTCAGAAACCGGCCCATTGACACAGTTTGGCTTCATTTTCAACACATTTAACAAAACGTGCGTCTCTCAGCGAGAGGAGCTCAAAATGACAAAAACACTGCACAACGTGCCAGCTGCCCGGTTTGGGCCCAGAATTGCCAGGAATTGACCATTCTACTCATTTCAGCTCAGAAACCGGCCCATTCACACAGTTTGGCTTCATTTTCAACACATTTAACAAAACGTGCGTCTCTCAGCGAGAGCAGTTCAAAAATGACAAAAACACTGCACAACGTGCCAGCTGCCCGGTTTGGGCCCAGAATTGCCAGGAATTGACCATTCTACTCATTTCAGCTCAGAAACCGGCCCATTGACACAGTTTGGCTTCATTTTCAACACATTTAACAAAACGTGCGTCTCTCAGCGAGAGGAGCTCAAAAATGACAAAAACACTGCACAACGTGCCAGCTGCCCGGTTTGGGCCCAGAATTGCCAGGAATTGACCATTCTACTCATTTCAGCTCAGAAACCGGCCCATTGACACAGTTTGGCTTCATTTTCAACACATTTAACAAAACGTGCGTCTCTCAGCGAGAGGAGCTCAAATATGACAAAAACACTGCACAACGTGCCAGCTGCCCGGTTTGGGCCCAGAATTGCCAGGAATTGACCATTCTACTCATTTCAGCTCAGAAACCGGCCCACGGGCACAGTTTGGCTTCATTTTCAACGCATTTAACAAAACGTGCGTCTCTCAGCGAGAGGAGCTCAAAAATGACAAAAACACTGCACAACGTGCCAGCTGCCCGGTTTGGGCCCAGAATTGCCAGGAATTGACCATTCTACTCATTTCAGCTCAGAAACCGGCCCATTGACACAGTTTGGCTTCATTTTCAACACATTTAACAAAACGTGCGTCTCTCAGCGAGAGGAGCTCAAATATGACAAAAACACTGCACAACGTGCCAGCTGCCCGGTTTGGGCCCAGAATTGCCAGGAATTGACCATTCTACTCATTTCAGCTCAGAAACCGGCCCATTGACACAGTTTGGCTTCATTTTCAACACATTTAACAAAACGTGCGTCTCTCAGCGAGAGCAGTTCAAAAATGACAAAAACACTGCACAACGTGCCAGCTGCCCGGTTTGGGCCAGAATTGCCAGGAATTGACCATTCTACTCATTTCAGCTCAGAAACCGGCCCACGGGCACAGTTTGGCTTCATTTTCAACGCATTTAACAAAACGTGCGTCTCTCAGCGAGAGGAGCTCAAAAATGACAAAAACACTGCACAACGTGCCAGCTGCCCGGTTTGGGCCCAGAATTGCCAGGAATTGACCATTCTACTCATTTCAGCTCAGAAACCGGCCCATTGACACAGTTTGGCTTCATTTTCAACACATTTAACAAAACGTGCGTCTCTCAGCGAGAGGAGCTCAAATATGACAAAAACACTGCACAACGTGCCAGCTGCCCGGTTTGGGCCCAGAATTGCCAGGAATTGACCATTCTACTCATTTCAGCTCAGAAACCGGCCCATTGACACAGTTTGGCTTCATTTTCAACGCATTTAACAAAACGTGCGTCTCTCAGCGAGAGGAGCTCAAAATGACAAAAACACTGCACAACGTGCCAGCTGCCCGGTTTGGGCCCAGAATTGCCAGGAATTGACCATTCTACTCATTTCAGCTCAGAAACCGGCCCATTGACACAGTTTGGCTTCATTTTCAACACATTTAACAAAACGTGCGTCTCTCAGCGAGAGGAGCTCAAATATGACAAAAACACTGCACAACGTGCCAGCTGCCCGGTTTGGGCCCAGAATTGCCAGGAATTGACCATTCTACTCATTTCAGCTCAGAAACCGGCCCATTGACACAGTTTGGCTTCATTTTCAACACATTTAACAAAACGTGCGTCTCTCAGCGAGAGCAGTTCAAAAATGACAAAAACACTGCACAACGTGCCAGCTGCCCGGTTTGGGCCCAGAATTGCCAGGAATTGACCATTCTACTCATTTCAGCTCAGAAACCGGCCCATTGACACAGTTTGGCTTCATTTTCATTGCATTTCACAAAACGTGCGTCTCTCAGCGAGAGCAGTTCAAAAATGACAAAAACACTGCACAACGTGCCAGCTGCCCGGTTTGGGCCCAGAATTGCCAGGAATTGACCATTCCACTCATTTCAGCTCAGAAACCGGCCCACGGGCACAGTTTGGCTTCATTTTCATTGCATTTCACAAAACGTGCGTCTCTCAGCGAGAGGAGCTCAAATATGACAAAAACACTGCACAACGTGCCAGCTGCCCGGTTTGGGCCCAGAATTGCCAGGAATTGACCATTCTACTCATTTCAGCTCAGAAACCGGCCCACGGGCACAGTTTGGCTTCATTTTCAACGCATTTAACAAAACGTGCGTCTCTCAGCGAGAGGAGCTCAAAAATGACAAAAACACTGCACAACGTGCCAGCTGCCCGGTTTGGGCCCAGAATTGCCAGGAATTGACCATTCCACTCATTTCAGCTCAGAAACCGGCCCACGGGCACAGTTTGGCTTCATTTTCAACACATTTAACAAAACGTGCGTCTCTCAGCGAGAGGAGCTCAAAATATGACAAAAACACTGCACAACGTGCCAGCTGCCCGGTTGGGCCCAGAATTGCCAGGAATTGACCATTCTACTCATTTCAGCTCAGAAACCGGCCCATTCACACAGTTTGGCTTCATTTTCAACACATTTAACAAAACGTGCGTCTCTCAGCGAGAGGAGCTCAAATATGACAAAAACACTGCACAACGTGCCAGCTGCCCGGTTTGGGCCCAGAATTGCCAGGAATTGACCATTCCACTCATTTCAGCTCAGAAACCGGCCCATTGACACAGTTTGGCTTCATTTTCAACACATTTAACAAAACGTGCGTCTCTCAGCGAGAGGAGCTCAAAAATGACAAAAACACTGCACAACGTGCCAGCTGCCCGGTTTGGGCCCAGAATTGCCAGGAATTGACCATTCCACTCATTTCAGCTCAGAAACCGGCCCATTGACACAGTTTGGCTTCATTTTCAACACATTTCACAAAACGTGCGTCTCTCAGCGAGAGGAGCTCAAATATGACAAAAACACTGCACAACGTGCCAGCTGCCCGGTTTGGGCCCAGAATTGCCAGGAATTGACCATTCCACTCATTTCAGCTCAGAAACCGGCCCATTCACACAGTTTGGCTTCATTTTCAACACATTTCACAAAACGTGCGTCTCTCAGCGAGAGGAGCTCAAATATGACAAAAACACTGCACAACGTGCCAGCTGCCCGGTTTGGGCCCAGAATTGCCAGGAATTGACCATTCTACTCATTTCAGCTCAGAAACCGGCCCATTGACACAGTTTGGCTTCATTTTCAACGCATTTAACAAAACGTGCGTCTCTCAGCGAGAGGAGCTCAAATATGACAAAAACACTGCACAACGTGCCAGCTGCCCGGTTTGGGCCCAGAATTGCCAGGAATTGACCATTCTACTCATTTCAGCTCAGAAACCGGCCCATTGACACAGTTTGGCTTCATTTTCAACGCATTTAACAAAACGTGCGTCTCTCAGCGAGAGGAGCTCAAATATGACAAAAACACTGCACAACGTGCCAGCTGCCCGGTTTGGGCCCAGAATTGCCAGGAATTGACCATTCTACTCATTTCAGCTCAGAAACCGGCCCACGGGCACAGTTTGGCTTCATTTTCAACGCATTTAACAAAACGTGCGTCTCTCAGCGAGAGGAGCTCAAAAATGACAAAAACACTGCACAACGTGCCAGCTGCCCGGTTTGGGCCCAGAATTGCCAGGAATTGACCATTCCACTCATTTCAGCTCAGAAACCGGCCCACGGACACAGTTTGGCTTCATTTTCAACACATTTAACAAAACGTGCGTCTCTCAGCGAGAGGAGCTCAAATATGACAAAAACACTGCACAACGTGCCAGCTGCCCGGTTTGGGCCCAGAATTGCCAGGAATTGACCATTCTACTCATTTCAGCTCAGAAACCGGCCCATTGACACAGTTTGGCTTCATTTTCAACACATTTAACAAAACGTGCGTCTCTCAGCGAGAGGAGCTCAAATATGACAAAAACACTGCACAACGTGCCAGCTGCCCGGTTTGGGCCCAGAATTGCCAGGAATTGACCATTCCACTCATTTCAGCTCAGAAACCGGCCCATTGACACAGTTTGGCTTCATTTTCAACACATTTAACAAAACGTGCGTCTCTCAGCGAGAGGAGCTCAAATATGACAAAAACACTGCACAACGTGCCAGCTGCCCGGTTTGGGCCCAGAATTGCCAGGAATTGACCATTCCACTCATTTCAGCTCAGAAACCGGCCCATTCACACAGTTTGGCTTCATTTTCAACACATTTAACAAAACGTGCGTCTCTCAGCGAGAGGAGCTCAAATATGACAAAAACACTGCACAACGTGCCAGCTGCCCGGTTTGGGCCCAGAATTGCCAGGAATTGACCATTCCACTCATTTCAGCTCAGAAACCGGCCCATTGACACAGTTTGGCTTCATTTTCAACACATTTAACAAAACGTGCGTCTCTCAGCGAGAGGAGCTCAAATATGACAAAAACACTGCACAACGTGCCAGCTGCCCGGTTTGGGCCCAGAATTGCCAGGAATTGACCATTCCACTCATTTCAGCTCAGAAACCGGCCCATTGACACAGTTTGGCTTCATTTTCAACACATTTAACAAAACGTGCGTCTCTCAGCGAGAGCAGTTCAAAAATGACAAAAACACTGCACAACGTGCCAGCTGCCCGGTTTGGGCCCAGAATTGCCAGGAATTGACCATTCCACTCATTTCAGCTCAGAAACCGGCCCATTGACACAGTTTGGCTTCATTTTCAACACATTTAACAAAACGTGCGTCTCTCAGCGAGAGGAGCTCAAATATGACAAAAACACTGCACAACGTGCCAGCTGCCCGGTTTGGGCCCAGAATTGCCAGGAATTGACCATTCTACTCATTTCAGCTCAGAAACCGGCCCATTGACACAGTTTGGCTTCATTTTCAACACATTTAACAAAACGTGCGTCTCTCAGCGAGAGCAGTTCAAAAATGACAAAAACACTGCACAACGTGCCAGCTGCCCGGTTTGGGCCCAGAATTGCCAGGAATTGACCATTCCACTCATTTCAGCTCAGAAACCGGCCCACGGGCACAGTTTGGCTTCATTTTCATTGCATTTCACAAAACGTGCGTCTCTCAGCGAGAGGAGCTCAAATATGACAAAAACACTGCACAACGTGCCAGCTGCCCGGTTTGGGCCCAGAATTGCCAGGAATTGACCATTCCACTCATTTCAGCTCAGAAACCGGCCCATTGACACAGTTTGGCTTCATTTTCAACACATTTAACAAAACGTGCGTCTCTCAGCGAGAGGAGCTCAAATATGACAAAAACACTGCACAACGTGCCAGCTGCCCGGTTTGGGCCCAGAATTGCCAGGAATTGACCATTCCACTCATTTCAGCTCAGAAACCGGCCCATTGACACAGTTTGGCTTCATTTTCAACACATTTAACAAAACGTGCGTCTCTCAGCGAGAGGAGCTCAAATATGACAAAAACACTGCACAACGTGCCAGCTGCCCGGTTTGGGCCCAGAATTGCCAGGAATTGACCATTCCACTCATTTCAGCTCAGAAACCGGCCCATTGACACAGTTTGGCTTCATTTTCAACGCATTTCACAAACGTGCGTCTCTCAGCGAGAGCAGTTCAAAATGACAAAAACACTGCACAACGTGCCAGCTGCCCGGTTTGGGCCCAGAATTGCCAGGAATTGACCATTCTACTCATTTCAGCTCAGAAACCGGCCCATTGACACAGTTTGGCTTCATTTTCAACACATTTAACAAAACGTGCGTCTCTCAGCGAGAGCAGTTCAAAAATGACAAAAACACTGCACAACGTGCCAGCTGCCCGGTTTGGGCCCAGAATTGCCAGGAATTGACCATTCTACTCATTTCAGCTCAGAAACCGGCCCATTGACACAGTTTGGCTTCATTTTCAACACATTTAACAAAACGTGCGTCTCTCAGCGAGAGGAGCTCAAATATGACAAAAACACTGCACAACGTGCCAGCTGCCCGGTTTGGGCCCAGAATTGCCAGGAATTGACCATTCCACTCATTTCAGCTCAGAAACCGGCCCATTGACACAGTTTGGCTTCATTTTCAACACATTTAACAAAACGTGCGTCTCTCAGCGAGAGGAGCTCAAATATGACAAAAACACTGCACAACGTGCCAGCTGCCCGGTTTGGGCCCAGAATTGCCAGGAATTGACCATTCCACTCATTTCAGCTCAGAAACCGGCCCACGGGCACAGTTTGGCTTCATTTTCATTGCATTTCACAAAACGTGCGTCTCTCAGCGAGAGGAGCTCAAATATGACAAAAACACTGCACAACGTGCCAGCTGCCCGGTTTGGGCCCAGAATTGCCAGGAATTGACCATTCCACTCATTTCAGCTCAGAAACCGGCCCATTGACACAGTTTGGCTTCATTTTCAACACATTTAACAAAACGTGCGTCTCTCAGCGAGAGGAGCTCAAATATGACAAAAACACTGCACAACGTGCCAGCTGCCCGGTTTGGGCCCAGAATTGCCAGGAATTGACCATTCCACTCATTTCAGCTCAGAAACCGGCCCATTGACACAGTTTGGCTTCATTTTCAACACATTTAACAAAACGTGCGTCTCTCAGCGAGAGGAGCTCAAAAATGACAAAAACACTGCACAACGTGCCAGCTGCCCGGTTTGGGCCCAGAATTGCCAGGAATTGACCATTCCACTCATTTCAGCTCAGAAACCGGCCCATTGACACAGTTTGGCTTCATTTTCAACACATTTCACAAAACGTGCGTCTCTCAGCGAGAGGAGCTCAAATATGACAAAAACACTGCACAACGTGCCAGCTGCCCGGTTTGGGCCCAGAATTGCCAGGAATTGACCATTCCACTCATTTCAGCTCAGAAACCGGCCCATTGACACAGTTTGGCTTCATTTTCAACACATTTCACAAAACGTGCGTCTCTCAGCGAGAGGAGCTCAAATATGACAAAAACACTGCACAACGTGCCAGCTGCCCGGTTTGGGCCCAGAATTGCCAGGAATTGACCATTCTACTCATTTCAGCTCAGAAACCGGCCCATTGACACAGTTTGGCTTCATTTTCAACGCATTTAACAAAACGTGCGTCTCTCAGCGAGAGGAGCTCAAATATGACAAAAACACTGCACAACGTGCCAGCTGCCCGGTTTGGGCCCAGAATTGCCAGGAATTGACCATTCTACTCATTTCAGCTCAGAAACCGGCCCATTGACACAGTTTGGCTTCATTTTCAACGCATTTAACAAAACGTGCGTCTCTCAGCGAGAGGAGCTCAAATATGACAAAAACACTGCACAACGTGCCAGCTGCCCGGTTTGGGCCCAGAATTGCCAGGAATTGACCATTCTACTCATTTCAGCTCAGAAACCGGCCCATTGACACAGTTTGGCTTCATTTTCAACACATTTAACAAAACGTGCGTCTCTCAGCGAGAGCAGTTCAAAAATGACAAAAACACTGCACAACGTGCCAGCTGCCCGGTTTGGGCCCAGAATTGCCAGGAATTGACCATTCCACTCATTTCAGCTCAGAAACCGGCCCACGGGCACAGTTTGGCTTCATTTTCATTGCATTTCACCAAACGTGCGTCTCTCAGCGAGAGCAGTTCAAAAATGACAAAAACACTGCACAACGTGCCAGCTGCCCGGTTTGGGCCCAGAATTGCCAGGAATTGACCATTCTACTCATTTCAGCTCAGAAACCGGCCCACGGGCACAGTTTGGCTTCATTTTCAACGCATTTAACAAAACGTGCGTCTCTCAGCGAGAGCAGTTCAAAAATGACAAAAACACTGCACAACGTGCCAGCTGCCCGGTTTGGGCCCAGAATTGCCAGGAATTGACCATTCCACTCATTTCAGCTCAGAAACCGGCCCATTGACACAGTTTGGCTTCATTTTCAACACATTTAACAAAACGTGCGTCTCTCAGCGAGAGCAGTTCAAAAATGACAAAAACACTGCACAACGTGCCAGCTGCCCGGTTTGGGCCCAGAATTGCCAGGAATTGACCATTCCACTCATTTCAGCTCAGAAACCGGCCCACGGGCACAGTTTGGCTTCATTTTCAACGCATTTCACAAAACGTGCGTCTCTCAGCGAGAGGAGCTCAAATATGACAAAAACACTGCACAACGTGCCAGCTGCCCGGTTTGGGCCCAGAATTGCCAGGAATTGACCATTCTACTCATTTCAGCTCAGAAACCGGCCCACGGGCACAGTTTGGCTTCATTTTCAACGCATTTCACAAAACGTGCGTCTCTCAGCGAGAGCAGTTCAAAAATGACAAAAACACTGCACAACGTGCCAGCTGCCCGGTTTGGGCCCAGAATAGCCAGGAATTGACCATTCCACTCATTTCAGCTCAGAAACCGGCCCATTGACACAGTTTGGCTTCATTTTCATTGCATTTCACAAAACGTGCGTCTCTCAGCGAGAGCAGTTCAAAAATGACAAAAACACTGCACAACGTGCCAGCTGCCCGGTTTGGGCCCAGAATTGCCAGGAATTGACCATTCTACTCATTTCAGCTCAGAAACCGGCCCATTGACACAGTTTGGCTTCATTTTCAACACATTTAACAAAACGTGCGTCTCTCAGCGAGAGCAGTTCAAAAATGACAAAAACACTGCACAACGTGCCAGCTGCCCGCTTTGGGCCCAGAATTGCCAGGAATTGACCATTCTACTCATTTCAGCTCAGAAACCGGCCCACGGGCACAGTTTGGCTTCATTTTCATTGCATTTCACAAAACGTGCGTCTCTCAGCGAGAGGAGCTCAAATATGACAAAAACACTGCACAACGTGCCAGCTGCCCGGTTTGGGCCCAGAATTGCCAGGAATTGACCATTCCACTCATTTCAGCTCAGAAACCGGCCCATTGACACAGTTTGGCTTCATTTTCAACACATTTAACAAAACGTGCGTCTCTCAGCGAGAGGAGCTCAAAAATGCCAAAAACCAAGTACTAAGTACCAAAGACACATGCCCACGACAGTTGCCTGACAGAGGGCAAAGGTTAAGGGTGAACAGTCATTAAGTTCACATTCCAGGAAATGGACCTCCATGCAGTAACTACCTCAGACGCATGCCACAGACAGTTGCCTGATGGAGGGCAAAGGTTGGGAGAGCATGGGTGGCAGGGTTATGTTCCGGGAATTGGACCCCTATGGGGTACCTACCACAGACACATGCCCAGGAGAGTTGCCTGGGACTGATGCTTATTTTTTATTCTTATGTTTTTTTTTTATTCATATTTCTTTAATTTTATTTTCACACACACATTATTCTTTAATTGTGATTACAGTTTACAAAGTGTTTGGTGATTGTGTTTACAAAGAAGTTGTTGGTGACATCTCAGTTGTTGGTGTGTCCTCCATGCGTTGTATTGGGAGACTTATCTCGGGGCGTGTTGTGGGACTTGCATCTTCCACAATCTCATTGGAGGTTTCTGACTCCTCTCGCTGCCGTACAATGAAGTATGTGATGGAAGCGATGATCCCGATGGAAATCAGGGCGCCTATTACAGCTCCTACAATCATTCCCACCGATGGTGGGTTCAGTTCCAGGAAGCACTCCTCCACACCAACATGATTAGTTGCAGTGCATTTGTAAGTTCCTGCATCGCTCTCACTGGCATCTCGGATGGTGAGTGTGCCTGCCGTTTGATCCATCACCGCCAAGGTGGGTAGCAGTTTCCAGGGTGGTGTTCTTGCCCATTGGTACCGGATAGGTGCAGCACCTTTCTGAGATCCACAATGTAGCACTTTGGTTTTGCCAAACTCTCCAGCCCCTTCAGTGTAATAACACCTGGGCTTTGATGGCCGTTTGAGCACTCTGAGGACTGTCTTGATGCTTCGGATGCCTGGAGCCTTCTTAACCTGGCACGTGTAGATGCCGGTGTCTCTGTGAGTGAGCAGCGAAAGATGAATGGCAGCATCTCCTTTCTCAGGGTCCTCTGAATGCAAGTAGACTCTGCCCTTTAGAGGTTCATAGAGACTGTCGTAGATCTGGCCGGCCGAATACATGAGCACCTCTGCCGTTTCCATTGGGTGGCGTACGGACTTCACGCTCCATTCGATCTCCAAATTTCCTTCATCCTCCGGGGCAGTGGTGAACTCGCAGTTCAGCTTCACATTCTCTCCCTCAGCCTTCTCCAAAATCTTGTTGGTGCTGGTGTTGATTTCCAGTCCTTTAGCTGTTAGCACCATGATGAAAAGTTGGAAGGCAAGCCGGTCCATGGTAGTGTCTGTCTTGCAGCCAGAATTGCTTCTTATATACTTCTTGGTCAGAAAAGGCCACGCCCACCAGTAATTTCAAGAGCCAATAGAATGCTCGGTTTGACTGTTGACATTGTGGAATTCCATGTCGACAACCTGGAAAACGACTCGAATTTTGAATTTGGCGCCTTTTTGATTTTGCAACAATTGACTGGTTTACGGCCAATCGCATCACTCCCGGCAACCGCCAAGGGTATATATACATGTCTTTCAGGAGTGCAGCAGAGTGAATTTGAATCTCCGCACCTACAAGGTGGAAAACAGAGACGGAAAAAGGCTCGAATTGTGGAAATGCCACGTCGTGAAGGACCAGGTTCGATCTTTGGAATTGTTCCCTTTGCACGTTCTTGTCTCGTTATTTATCATGTAATATAGAGTTTATTTGGCTTTCATTCTGCAGTGGAAGCGCCAGCTCCGCTATGGATCACAATGGAAGTGCAAAATGGAGTCCAGCCCCAACCGACCCCAACCGGGGAAGCAAGGCCAGGGTAATTCCATTTTAAAGACTGAGATATTATGATACAATAGACTCATTCAGAAGGCAAGGTCTACATCCAGGATAGTTACATAAAATCCTTAAAGACGACGTGCAATTCCCGGAAAGATACATTCATATATGCAATTCAACCTGAAGCTAAGTGATACATTTTTAAATTGAGGATTTTTTCCCTTTAGATGCAGTTGCCTGTGTCCTGATGATTGTATTTTGATGACCATCGCAATCTTGTGCCTGGTTTCAGCGGTGTATTTGATCACCATGCTCCTTCTTCATCATTACAATTACATCTAAACAAAATAAAGCTTGATTTCCAAGAAATCCTTGTCTGAGTCTTATTGGACTTATTGCATTCTCCAAAAAGTGTTTCCCTGGAGTAGAATATTTGGAAGTGCATGTTTCCATTATGGAACTTAGACTGAGAACCAGGGTGGATTCCTGGAAGTTGATGTTGAATTTGTGGAAATGCAGTCATCCACCATAGGCAATGAGCCGATGGCTGTGTTCCAAGTGTCAAGCGCTTCACAGTAGGGCGTGGCACCAGGTAGAATTCCTGGATTTTTGCTTTGGTGGGCGTGTTTTCCCCTTTTGTCGGACCGGCATTTGATGATATGGAGTTTAAAGGGATTGGCTGTTGCGTGATGATGTCATCGGAACCATACCCTATAAATACGCATGTTTCCTGCAGATGATATCCATTAAGGAGACAGTGCGGGGCACAAGTTAGAACTTTAAAAATGATGGCGTCAGGGACTCGGTGCGGCCAGAGGCGACTGCAGCAGGGGAAAAGGAAGCACAAGGTAAATTTCTGGAAGTTTACGTCACCTTTGTGTAAAAGGGTTGGCTTGTCCACCATAGGCAATGAGCCCCGTGGCTATATGTTCCAAGTGTTAGGTCTGAGAGGGTACGCTTTCCAGTTAGTTATGGCAAGCACATTGGAGGAACCAGGGTGATATCCAGAAAGTCCATGTCGATATTATGGAAGTGATGATCCATATCCATGTTTTATATTTTGTATGTTGTTGTTGTTGTATAGTTGATCTTCACTGACAGTGAACACGAGGAAGAGATCCTGGAACAACAACTCTTGTCCATAACACAGGAGATCATCCCCCGGAAACTGAACGTGGTAAGTAGAATTCTTGGAAGTGGTTTAGTCAGTGTAATATAGGGAAATGCAATACGTCTGAATTCCAAAAAATACAACAAACTGTTTCCTTAGACTGGTGATACCACCACCACTCCCCAGTCTGGGAAAAGGAAGAAGAAACAGAAGAACAAACTCCAAAAGGTCAACCAGTCAAAAGGCCAAAAGGTCAACCAGTCTGAGAAGAAGAAGAATGTGGGAGATGGACCGACAGTTTCAAAGGAAAAGTGGAAAAATACACATGGACTTCAGGCAGGGAGGAAAAATAGACCTTCTAACAAACAACTACCACTTCCCAAAAGAATCAACACTAATGTAAGTAGAGATGGGAGAACAGAAATAGTATATGAACTCTCTTAATAGATATAAATGCAGTAACCTTCTTACATTTTCATGTCTTCAGGGTCGACGAAGAACACTCAACTTTACACCAGAATTTCTTGCCATGCTCAGACTTGTCTTCCAAAAGGACATCCAGAAAAAACTCATCACGAAGAGCAGAATCAAACATGTCCTGGATAGAAACCCAGCACTCCTACGGATATGTAGCAGGATGAAACTATCTGTTGAAAATGTTCGAAATCGAATTCGCATCATGATAAAAAAAGAGTGATGTTTGTATTTGTTTATGTTCTATTTGAACATGTACATCAAAAAATAAAAGTCACTTGGTAGTTACAGAGACTCAGTGTCTTCTTCCAGGATTTTTACATCATATGTCATAAGACTTCCAGATCAAGTCACATCCCCGAAGAAATCTACCCCAAACTGCTGCTTGACAGAGGGCAAAGGTTAGGAGTACATAGGCGGTAGGTTCACGTTCCAGGAAATGGACCTCCATGCGGCAAGTAACACAGACACACCCCAGGACAGTAGCTTGACTGAGGGGACCAAGGTTAGGAGTGAACGGTGGGTAAGTTTAAATTCCGGAAAAGGGACCTCCATGTGGTAAGTAACTCAGACATGTACCCCAAACGGCAAGCATATTGGAGAATTAAGTGGACATCCTGGAAATGGATGTTGCATTTGTGGAAATATGGTGGTAAACCATTGGCAATGGGTGTTCCTAACTGTTTGTGTTTTGATTATTCTAAAGAATGAACTATCAGTTTTTGCACAGGTTTTTAATAGAACCATACCTTCAAGGAAAACAGTGCAATAGAACAAGACAATACAACAATAAAGCAATTGTAATATTACTCAGCGTCGTCAGAGCTGTCACTTCCTGTGTAAGACTTGGACAGCGTTCGGGAAGCCGAGGAGTCACAAGTAGAGCACGGCCCAGAGTCGCTCGCCGATTGCTCACTATCCGACGGCTCGCTGTTTGAGTCCTTGCTCTGTGATGGCTCCGTGTCCATCTCCCTGCCCTCCTCGCAAGCCGCAATGTCCATTTCTCCCTCATCATCTGTGGACAGATGGAGGTGGCATGTTTGCTGTTCTGAGGTTCCAGCCTGGTTCTCCACATCCTCTGCCATGTCCTCATCCTGGAACCCCCCAGAGTCCCCCTCTTGAGCCTCCTCTTGTTGCTGCTGCTGCTGCTCCTCCTCCTGCTCCAGGCTTTCAATGTCAGAGACATCACATTGGCTCTCCTCCTCTTCCCCTTCCTCGTCCTGGCTCTCCACAGTGGAGTTGTCATGGTCGTCGCTCTCCTCCTCCTCATGACTCTCCACAGTGGAGTTGTCACGGTCGCTATCCTCCTCCTCCTCCTGGCCCTCCACTTCTGATTATTTAGAAAGAAATGAGTTAGATACATTTAGTTTAGGACTAGCAAGAAAGAATATGCAATAGCTATAGAACTATCATTCACTATCATCACACTCTGAAAGACTCACCTTGTTCTCGCACTGGCTGGTTGACAGAGTCCACCAAGGACCGCAGAATAGTCAGCCGGACTGCCCGTCCCTGCTGCGGTGTCATCTCTGGTCCAACAACATAAAATTTCTGTGCTGTTTTGGGTCATGGCACATGCTTTTATTGATTTTGTGGGTCTCGTCAGGGGTGAGAGAGCTATCAGCCTGTAGGAGAGTAGGTGAACATGTCATATATATCATGGGACACATATGCTCATGTTATTGTTATGGAATAGACACTACTGATAAAAGTAACACACCCATGTCGATATGGCCGTGCGGACATCTTGAAGTGTCGGGGACCCTGGCAGACCAAAGCTTTTCCAGGTTTTGGTAAAGTATTCTCCGATTTTTTCCATTTCTTTCCCGGAACGGGTAAAGAAAAAGGTCTTTGGCCTTTTATCGAAGCCCGGCAGGAGTGACCTGACTTTCCCAAAGGCCTTAAGCTGTGTCATGATGGCCTTTGTGACGGCCACCATTGCTGGGCCAAATGTCTGCACAGTCTTGTGATCAGCTACCTGTGAAAGTGGGAAGTGGAAGAAAAGTTTATAAAAACCAATTTACATTTAGATGACAACTTCACAACAGTGTGTTATGCCCCAGAGAGTTGCTTGGCTGAGGGGAAAATTTACGGGTGGATGGTAAGTTCATGTTCCGTAAAAGAGACTTTAGATTCCTGGAATTCTACCTTATAAGACCTCCATGCGGTAAGTGCAAAAGACACATGCCCCAGACAGTTGCCTGACAGAGATCAAAGGTTAGGAGTGAAGAGTGGATAAGCTCAAGTTCCAGAAAAGGGACCTCCATGCAGTAAGTAATACAAACACATCACAGGACAGTTGCTTAACTGAGGGGATCGAGGTTAGGAGTGAACGGTGGGTAAATTCAAGTTCCAGGAAATGGACCTCCATGCAGTAAGTACCAAAGACACATGCCTAGGACAGTTCCTTGACTAAGGAGATCAAGGTTAAGCGTAAATGGTGGGTAAGTTCAAGTTCCAGGAAATGGACCTCCATGCGGTAAGTACCAAAGACACATGCCGAGGACAGGTGCTTGACTGAGGGGATCAAGGTTAGGAGTGAACCGTGACTAAGTTCAAGTTCCAGGAAGTGGACCTCCATGCGGTAAGTACCAAAGACACATGCCCAGGAGAGTTGCATGAGAGAGAGGAGAGGTTAAGGGTGAACAGTTAAGTTCAAGTTCCAGGAAATGGATCTCCATGCGGTAAGTACCAAAGACAAAGTGTTTCACTGAGGGGATCAAGGTTAGGAGTGAACGGTGGGTAAGTTCAAGCTCCAGGAAATGGACCTCCATGCGGTAAGTACCAAAGACACATTCCCAGGACAGGTGCTTGACTGACGGGACCAAGGTTAGGAGTGAACGGTGAGTAAGTTCAAGTTCAAGGAAATGGGTTAGGTGGAGGGTCAGGGCCCCGACCCCTGAAGGGGACAGGTGGTGTGCGGTCCTTCCCCCAGTTGGCCCCCTCCCTCTGGTCCCAGGTGTGTTGACGGCGTCTTTTGCCGTACCGTACAGTGATCCACTCACTCATATTGAGTGTAGTGGATCCTGTGTGTGTTTTTTTTAATTGTTTTAATATATATTTTTTAAAAACCAAAATCCAAATGAAATAACAAAGTATTTTTTATAGTATTTTTTATGTTTTTTAATAAAGGTTTTAACTCAAACTCAAAAAAAGAAAAATGAAATGAAATGAAATTATTTATTTATTTATTTATTCAAAAAAAACTGCGTGCAAAAGGGCAACGTTTCGACCTTCGCAAGGTCTTCCTCAGGCCAGTGCACGCCAACAAAGTGTGTGTGTGTGTGTGTGTGTGGCTTGCTGTCTGCGTCTGTGTGTCTTGATCAGTGGTTGGAGTGAAAGTGAGTGTGAGAGCTGTGTTCCCTCTATTTATAACCTCTCCTCTTTTCTTTTTTTCTTTTAGTTTTAAAGTTTCTGTTTAACTTTTCTGTTTAACTTTTGTGATTTAGATTAACCCTCTAAGTACCAAACTAAATTAGTTTTAAACTTGTTTTTTTATTATATCTTACCCTAAAGAAATGAATTATATAATCCATATGTATTTATTATATTTATGAAATATTATTTAATTTTTATCTATTAATTCATTAATATATCTAATAATATATTTATAAAATATGTATATATTTATATAAAATTAATATAATAATAATCATGAAATCATTTTAATCTTTAGGGTTAGGCATAAGAGTCTAATGGTTGGGGTTAGGGTAAATCATAGGATTAGGGTTAATAAAATCATAGAGAGAGGGTTAGGTTAGGAAAGATAAGTGTTGGGGATGGGGAACTGAGCCTGCTTCCTGTAAAAGGGAGCAGGGGGTGCTCTGTCCATCCCTAGGGGGTTAGGTTGGGGGACGGAGCTCCCCCCCGAAGACCAAGCCCCGGAGGAGAGAGGTGCACGGTCCTCCGAGGGGGGCACCTGGTGGACCCCCGGGGCCCCTCTCATTTTTAATTTAATTTATTTTTAAATATTAATATGTCCACCACCTTTAGGTGGTGGAACATAAAAAATTAGGCATAATTGCCTTTACAAATTGATATATCCACCACCCTTAGGTGGTGGAGCATGAAAAAATTAGGCAAAATTACCTTTTAAAATAAGTCGGCCGTTGCAACGTTTCGGCCTGTGTTAGGCCTTCTTCAGGCTGGCCGGACTTATATCTGTATGTTGTGCCTCTTGAGCGGCATCCCACATACTTGTCCCTGTGGCTTTTTTTCCTTTTTTCCTCACTTTTCTTTCCTTTTCTTTTCACCCTTCCTTTGTCTTGGTCTGGTGTAATGTAATGTGTCTTTTTGTAACCCTTGTCGTCCTTTGTCCTCCAATTTGTGTTTGTTGTGTCGTCCTATTTGTTTGGTCTTGTCTCTGTTTGAGTTTGTACATTGTTGTGTTTTGTCCATAGTCTTGTGTTATGTGATCCATGTCTGTGGTTTTTTTTTGTCTTTGTGTTATGACCGTCCTTATTGGCGTCCAATCTTTGTGTTCCGTCTTTGTTTCGTGTTGTGGGTCCTGTCTTGTCCTCCTTTCCTCCTATTCTATCCCTTCTTTTCCTTCATTCTTCACTCTGTACTGTCCTCTGGCTCCACTTCCTTCTGAGCCCAACTTCTTCCTCTCCTCTCCTTTGCTTTCCAATACTCTTCCTTTTCTTTAGCCTCGTTGGGCCGTTTGGCACTGTCCCTGTCTTTAGTTTTACTTTCCTTCCTCCTTTCAGCTTCAGCTTTCTTTAGCCTTTAACTTTTGGGTTCTATTCCCTTTATTTTTATTTCTGGACTTATTTTAGTCTCCTTCATTATTTGGGCTTAGTCAGACTCAGGTCAGATCCACAGGTTAGGGACAGCGGGCACTAGATTGGGTTGGGCATTAGGGGCATTGGGTTAGTTTAGAATTAATTAGGCCAGGGATGGGAGTAAACCAGGGTAGATTTAGGCTTTAGTTTGAATGGGGATGGGATTGAATAGGTTAGGTTTAGGATTAAAATTAGATCTGGGCTTAGGGTTAGGGTTAGGGGGTTAGGGGGGTTAGGAAAGATAAGTGTTGGGCTGAGCCACGGGTTAGGGTTAGGGTTAGGGTTAGGTTAGGGTTAGAACCGTCCCCCACGGGCCAAGCCTTGGGGGAGGCAGTGCACTGTCCACCTACGACAGTCCTAGGCCGAGTCCCCCATCCAAACTTAAATTGTTTTTTATAAATAACTGTTTTGTTTTTATAAATGTTTTTATGTGTTCACTGTCCATGTTTTGTGGTTCTGTGTTGTCCTGTCCTGTTTGTGTTTGTCCAATCCATGTTTGTGGTTGTCCTGTCTTTAGTTTTGTGTGTCTGTAGTCCATGTCTGTGGTTCTGTGTTGTCCTGTCCTTGTTCTTTGTCCTGTCTGTGTTTGTTGTTTTGTGTATGTCCAGTCCATGTGTTGTGGTTCTGTTTTGTCGTGTCCTTGTTTGTGTTTTGTGTCTGTGCTGTCCATGTTTGTGGCTTCATGTTATTTTTTCCACCACCATATGGTGGTGGGTGTTCAAAAAATTAGGCACTAAGCCTTTATTACTAGATCAGCCTGTCGCGACGTTTCGGCTCGATTTGAGCCTTCATCAGGCGAGCTGATCTGTTGGAATTCCAGGTAAGTATATATGTTGTACATCTATTTGTGTTTTCCTGTCCTATCTGTTTGGGTTTTGTCTGCTTGTGCCGTGTCTTCTGTCTGTTTGTGTTCTGTATCCAGTCCATTTGTGTTTGATGTTCTGTCCGTTTACGTTCTGTCTTGTCTGTCTGTGTCTTATGTTATATTTGTTTTGTGTCTTGTCTGTTTTGTGTTGTACGACTTGTACACATGTTTGTCTGTTTGTCTTGTCCAGTTGTGTTACATGTTTGTGCGACTTGCCCAAACTTTTGTCTCTTGTTGTTTGTCCTGTCCTCCTGTGTTGTACGATTTGTACCAACTTATATGTCCGTCTGTTGATGTCTTGTCCTTTATGTTGTACGACTTGCACAACTTTTGTGTCCGTCCGTTGATGTCTTGTCCTTTGTGTTGTACCCGTAGTATTTGTCTTGTCCTTTGTATGTTGTTTCTGTCCTGTTTTTGTGGTTTTGTGTGTCCAGTCCATGTTTGTGGTTCCGTGTTGTCTTGTCCTTGTTTGTGTTTTGTATGTGTCTAGTCCATGTCTGTGGCTTCTTGTTGTCTTTGTGTTGTATGTCTGTCTGTGTTTGACCTTTGAAAAATAAATAAACAAATAAAAATGATTTCCCAATTTGTATCCCGTGTCCGATTATTTCCCTCTTTCTACTCCTCCTCTTCTCTCTCCTTTCCCTTCTCCACTTCACCTCCTTCTCTCCTGACTCCACTCCTTCTCCTCAACCCAACTTCTCTCTCCCTCCTCCTTTGCTTAACCTCGCTTTCACCTTCTCCTTAGCCTCGTTCGGCCATGTGGCACTGCACCAGTCCCTACTTTTCACTTTCCCTCCTCTCTGTTACTTGGCTTTCTTTGGCCTGACTTTTTATTTATTTATTTACTTGGGCTTATATTTTTGGCTTTATTTGCCTTTGGGTTGATTTGGGTTAGTTATTATAGTTAGGGCACAGCGGGCACGAGATCGGGTTAGACTAGGGGGCATTAGATTAGGTTAAAATAGTGGGGTTGGGATTAAAAATACAATCAGGGTCAATTTAGGTTCAATTGGGTGGGATAGAGATCGAAAAGGGGTTTTAGAATAGGCAATTTGATGTTAAGGTTCCAAATTTTAGGCTTCAGGGTGGGTTAGATTTCAAATTGGCTTTAATTTTTCCAAATTTTAGGTTCAGGCATAGTAATAAATTGGTTATGATTAGGGTTTAGGACATATTAGGGTTAAAAAATTCCAAATTTTAGGTTTAGGTTTAGGGAAGATCAAATTTCAAATTTTAGGTTTAGGCATAGGGAATTAAATAGTTATGTTTAGGGTTTAGAACAAAGATAGGGTTAGGAAACAGTAAATAATAAACAATAAACAATAAACAACAGGACTGAAAAGTAAGAAGGTGAGACCCGACCCAGTTCCGCCGGGGGCACGGGCTGGTTAGGTTAGGGTTAGAACCGTCCCCCACGGGCCAAGCCTTGGGGGAGGCAGTGCACTGTCCACCTACGACAGTCCTAGGCCGAGTCCCCCATCCAAACTTAAATTGTTTTTTATAAATAACTGTTTTGTTTTTATAAATGTTTTTATGTGTTCACTGTCCATGTTTTGTGGTTCTGTGTTGTCCTGTCCTGTTTGTGTTTGTCCAATCCATGTTTGTGGTTGTCCTGTCTTTAGTTTTGTGTGTCTGTAGTCCATGTCTGTGGTTCTGTGTTGTCCTGTCCTTGTTCTTTGTCCTGTCTGTGTTTGTTGTTTTGTGTATGTCCAGTCCATGTGTTGTGGTTCTGTTTTGTCGTGTCCTTGTTTGTGTTTTGTGTCTGTGCTGTCCATGTTTGTGGCTTCATGTTATTTTTTCCACCACCATATGGTGGTGGGTGTTCAAAAAATTAGGCACTAAGCCTTTATTACTAGATCAGCCTGTCGCGACGTTTCGGCTCGATTTGAGCCTTCATCAGGCGAGCTGATCTGTTGGAATTCCAGGTAAGTATATATGTTGTACATCTATTTGTGTTTTCCTGTCCTATCTGTTTGGGTTTTGTCTGCTTGTGCCGTGTCTTCTGTCTGTTTGTGTTCTGTATCCAGTCCATTTGTGTTTGATGTTCTGTCCGTTTACGTTCTGTCTTGTCTGTCTGTGTCTTATGTTATATTTGTTTTGTGTCTTGTCTGTTTTGTGTTGTACGACTTGTACACATGTTTGTCTGTTTGTCTTGTCCAGTTGTGTTACATGTTTGTGCGACTTGCCCAAACTTTTGTCTCTTGTTGTTTGTCCTGTCCTCCTGTGTTGTACGATTTGTACCAACTTATATGTCCGTCTGTTGATGTCTTGTCCTTTATGTTGTACGACTTGCACAACTTTTGTGTCCGTCCGTTGATGTCTTGTCCTTTGTGTTGTACCCGTAGTATTTGTCTTGTCCTTTGTATGTTGTTTCTGTCCTGTTTTTGTGGTTTTGTGTGTCCAGTCCATGTTTGTGGTTCCGTGTTGTCTTGTCCTTGTTTGTGTTTTGTATGTGTCTAGTCCATGTCTGTGGCTTCTTGTTGTCTTTGTGTTGTATGTCTGTCTGTGTTTGACCTTTGAAAAATAAATAAACAAATAAAAATGATTTCCCAATTTGTATCCCGTGTCCGATTATTTCCCTCTTTCTACTCCTCCTCTTCTCTCTCCTTTCCCTTCTCCACTTCACCTCCTTCTCTCCTGACTCCACTCCTTCTCCTCAACCCAACTTCTCTCTCCCTCCTCCTTTGCTTAACCTCGCTTTCACCTTCTCCTTAGCCTCGTTCGGCCATGTGGCACTGCACCAGTCCCTACTTTTCACTTTCCCTCCTCTCTGTTACTTGGCTTTCTTTGGCCTGACTTTTTATTTATTTATTTACTTGGGCTTATATTTTTGGCTTTATTTGCCTTTGGGTTGATTTGGGTTAGTTATTATAGTTAGGGCACAGCGGGCACGAGATCGGGTTAGACTAGGGGCATTAGATTAGGTTAAAATAGTGGGGTTGGGATTAAAAATACAATCAGGGTCAATTTAGGTTCAATTGGGTGGGATAGAGATCGAAAAGGGGTTTTAGAATAGGCAATTTGATGTTAAGGTTCCAAATTTTAGGCTTCAGGGTGGGTTAGATTTCAAATTGGCTTTAATTTTTCCAAATTTTAGGTTTAGGCATAGTAATAAATTGGTTATGATTAGGGTTTAGGACATATTAGGGTTAAAAAATTCCAAATTTTAGGTTTAGGTTTAGGGAAGATCAAATTTCAAATTTTAGGTTTAGGCATAGGGAATTAAATAGTTATGTTTAGGGTTTAGAACAAAGATAGGGTTAGGAAACAGTAAATAATAAACAATAAACAATAAACAACAGGACTGAAAAGTAAGAAGGTGAGACCCGACCCAGTTCCGCCGGGGGCACGGGCTGGTTAGGTTAGGGTTAGAACCGTCCCCCACGGGCCAAGCCTTGGGGGAGGCAGTGCACTGTCCACCTACGACAGTCCTAGGCCGAGTCCCCCATCCAAACTTAAATTGTTTTTTATAAATAACTGTTTTGTTTTTATAAATGTTTTTATGTGTTCACTGTCCATGTTTTGTGGTTCTGTGTTGTCCTGTCCTGTTTGTGTTTGTCCAATCCAGGGTTAGGGGTTAGGGGTTAGGGTTAGGGGTTAGGGTTAGGAAAGATGGACTGATCCCCTCTCCCTGTGGAGAGGGTAGATGCACGGGCCATCCTCCCGTTGAATCCTCTGAACCTCTGGTCCTGCTGGGGTTGCGGTCGGCGGACCTCCCGCCGTCTCCGCACCAAGGTCCAGCCGTCCTCCATGTTTGTGTTGTTGTTGTTATTGTTTGTTTTTTAATTTTTTAATATTTAAACTCAAAATATGAAATAATAAACAACTAAGGAAGGCTTCCTATAATGAAGTAAAAACTCTTTTAGATTATAAATAGAAACTAAAAACTCTTTCCAAAAAATAGGAAAGGCTTAAAAAATCCAATAAAACTAAAAATACTTTCCCAAAAGGGGAAAGAAACCCAAACTTGGAAATGAAATCAAATATTTTTAAGATTTTTTAACTTTTTAAATTTTTTAGTGTTTTTAAATTTTTAAACTTTTTTTGTTCTTTCAATTTTTCAAAATAAAATGTGCCCTACTGCAACGTTTCGACACCTGTGTGTCTTCTTCAGGCCAGGGCACCACTATTTTCTAAAAAAACCCAAATTAACTGTCTCAAAAAAATCCTGCTCTCTCGCTCTCTCTCCTACTCCAAAATGAATGAATTGCCGATAGGCGCTCGTATTTATACCCGCCGAGTATTATTTCTCGCCTAAATTGTTATTCTCGTCTTTTTTTATTTTTTTCTCGCCTAAATGATTACACCCTAAAAAAACGGGTTTTTAATGAATTTTACCCTTTAATAGGTCCAGAATTGAGTTTTTAACCTAATGTAAATATTTTTATGAACTTAATAACATTTTTTTAGATAACAATGAGTTATTTTTTAATTATTTATTTATACCAATGAATTATTTTTTAATGTATTAATTACAATTAAACATGAATTATAGATTAGGTTTAGGCAATACTCGGGGGGTGGTTATGATTAGGGTTAACATACAGATTAGGGTTAGGAAAGTGAAACTAAAAGGTTAAGTTTAGGGTTAAAAACGCAGATACAGGACTATAAAAATAAAAATAAAATGGTTGGGTTTAGGCATATAACAATGAAAATGGTTGGGTTTAGGCACCCCCCAAAAAAAATTAGGTTTAGGCACCAATAAAATTAAGTTTAGGCACCAATAAAAATAACGGTTAAGTTTAGACATCACCTCAAGTATCAAAGTGTAAAAAAATGGTTGGGTTTAGGATTAAAATTTAGATCCAAGCCCACCAAATGAAATAAAAATGGTTGGGTTTAGGCATCAATATATAAATTTAGTTGGGTTTAGGACTAAAAACTAGGTCCAAACCAACACCATCAAAAACTAATCCTCTGACTTAACATTCAGGCCAAAAGGCTCTCTCGTGCCAAGCACATAAATCCAATATCGTTCCTTTTTTCGTCTCTCCCTCTCAGTCCATAAAATATTTTTTTGTAGTCCTGCCATTCTAACGGCCTCTAAACCATGTTCCAAAAAATGTCTAACTAAAGGGGTATCAACCGCCTTCTGATTTGTTATGTTATATCTATGCTGCATCATCCTTGTGGACAAAGTATTCCTAGTTTCGCCAACATACTTAATGCCACACTTGGAGCAAAATATCACGTAAACACAATTTTTCGAAGTAGGACCAAACCCTTGTTCAATCCTGAACACTGTCTTTTCCCTGTTATTTTTAATAAACTTAAGCCTAACAAATTGCGCCTCGAGCATTTGTGGTTTTTCAACCGTTAATGGTGATAATTTAGCATGGACTAATAAGTCCTTTAAATTTCGGTTTCTCCTATAAGCTGAGATTACACCAGTATTTGGGATAATGCCAGATTGGCCAATGAAATTACAAAAATTTGACTTAAACTCACTATTCAATAAGGTCCCTACAGTCGAAAAAGTGCTTATGAAAGGAAGTAAATTGCCACGATCCTTTTCCACCCTTTCCCGGAAGGTCTTAAGACAAAGCTTCAAAAAGGACCTGGAATACCCTCTTTTTCTAAGGGCTTTAAACAGGATACCCACGGCCTCCCAAAAATCCTCCTCCCGGGTGCAGATGCGATCAAATCTGAGTAGTTGAGATTTAACAATCCCCTTAAAAGTATGCTTGGGATGAAAGCTTTTTTTATGCAAAAGTGCATGTGTATCCGTAGTTTTGAAATACACTTTGATATCCAATTTAAAATTTGTTGAAAAACCTGGACCTTTAAAAACGGTCGTATCTAAAAAATTAATTTTTTGTTGATTAATCTCACTTTTCAGTTTGATTGAAGGATCGTGGGAATTCAATACATGCAAAAATTCCACAAATTCTTGTTCTGTTCCACACCAAATCCCCCAAATATCGTCTAAATAACGAAAATAATATTCAGGTTTCTTCTGACACTTTAAGAACACCCCTTCCTCCCAATTAGCCATATAAATATTGGCATAAGCGGGGGCAAATCTTTTCCCCATGGCAGTCCCTTTTATCTGTAAATAATATTCGCCATTAAACATAAAATCATTTCGGGACAGGTTAATTTCCAATAACCGCAAAAGTTCGGTATCTGGCCTTTTTGGGTCGGGGTTCTTCTCAAAAACTTTTTTAACACAATTAATTCCCTCTTGAATGGGAATATTCGTATATAAACTCTCAACGTCCATTGAGAAAAAATAAAAATCCGAAGAAATCCTCAAACTCTTAACAATCTCCACAAAATGATACGTGTCCTTAACATAAGAAGGATGCTTTGTAGAAAGTGGATTCAAATAAAAGTCTAAATACTCAGCCGTGTAATAGGTCTCACTCCCGCAGTCCGAGACAATCGGTCTCCCTGGTGGGACCTCAAACGGAACTGTCCAATCCTTGGGATCCTTGTGAATTTTCGGTAAGATGTAAAATCGTCTTTCCCTTGGTTGTAATTTCCCAATTAAGTAGTTTCTCTGATTTGCATTAATGAATTTCTGTTTTTTTAGGGTGTTTGCAATATCAGACACCATTGAAGCCGTATCCATAAAAATTGGTTTCATGAGTTTCTTATAATACACAGGATCATTTAATTGCCGTTCTGCCTCCAAGACATACTGTTCACGACTGAGAATTACAATTGAAGACCCTTTGTCGGCAGGTTTAATTACCACATGCTTGGTATGTTGTAATTCCCTAAGAGCCTTAACCTCTTCTAATGAAATATTGAGTTTTTCATGAACTGATCTGAAATGTCTTTTGTAGGCCTGCCAATCCTCTTCAATTAAGGAGCCCACCTCTGGCGGCAACCGGTGAAGCGGTGGGGCCCAAATGGAAGGTCCTGTAAAAGGTAATTTCCCTGTTGACTTTGAATTTTTATAATGTGCAGCCAATTTAATCTTACGATGATAATTTTGCATGTCCAATTGAAATTGTGTTTTGGCAGACCTACCTAGATCTAGGGTTGGAATAAAAGACAAACCTTTACTTAGAAGATTGTGTTGTGGTCTTGTCAACTGAAAAGTTTTTGCTAAGACCACCACATCCTGAGCAGAAAAGGTCTGTAAACCCTCAACCCCTCCTGTTCCAGATTCAGGGGGTGGTCGAGTTTAAAAATACCATCCAGTGATGGAACATTGCCCTGGCTGTCTCAGCAGTCCAGTGGACATCATCCACTTCGGTCTGGAACTTATCCTCCGGGAGGAGGGGAATGAAAGGCATATTTCTTTCCAAATGCTCATTTAGCATTTCAAGGTTTTCCCTTTCCTCCTCGGGGAGATCACTTGAAAAGTTCACCAAGGGAATCCAAATTTCTGCATATGGGAACTTCCTTTTTGTGGATCTCAATGCCCCCTGCAGATTTTTGACTGTCGTCTCCTTGGATTTGTTTCCTCTACTGTTCATGCCAAAGGACAATACAATCTTTTCAACCACCAAATTCTGTGGAGGCACAGTCTTTTCCATGAGAGCTTGTGCATGGCGAAAATGGCTCCCTGGGAAGCTCTCCACCTGCAAGTCTTTGTTAAAATAGTCTGGTAGGTTGGAAAGATTTGAGTCTCCGATGATAAGCCACTTCTTCTTAACCTGCAGGTTCCATTCGGTCAGTTTCCTTTGAGTGTTTGGGTGTCTGAACACTCCGTACCTAGGTGGTTCTGGACCTGCGAAGTGGTCAAACGACTCCTCAAAAACATCTTCCTCTGGGGCATCCTGGCGATGAACCTGTGCAATTACTTGCCTAGGGGCTTGCTGGCCCTGTGAAGTCTGAACTTCAGCTTCCTCTCTTTCTTCCTCTGCCGCCAGTTCATCAAAAAGAGCCTCCAGATCTGCCTGAGTAGACTGGTGGACTGGGGATTCCACCCTGCTCAACTCCTCTTCCGGCACTGGCTCCAAAGCCTCAATGTGATCCTCCTCCGGTAAGGCCCGATTTCTCCTTCTCCTCTCTCTCTGCTCTCGAGGAGGATCTGCCTGTATAAGCTCTTGTCGTGTCTCCCGTACCTGACCCGGCTGATCGTTTGGGGGGTCAGTCATGGTGGCCACCGAGGTCCCCGCTGCCGGTCGCCGAAGATCCTCTGTTCGTGCTGCAGCCCTTGTTTGTTGTGGAACCTGTATTGTTGCCGGGGGTCCAGAATCCTCCCTGGCTGTGATCAAGGCCTCCGCCTGATCGATCACCTCCTGTGAAATGCGTGGCAAATTACGTTTGGCCCACCTGACTGCCACCTGAAAGGCCTCCTGCCAATCTGGGGTAAGGAGAGCCGGAAGTTCCTCCAAAAGCGCATCCAAACTGGTTTCATAATGTTCTGCCAAGATCAGGTAGGTGTTGTGACCCCAGTTCTTCGCGTTTCCTGTGATCAAATCCTCTGTCCGCTGCGTAGGAGCAGCCGGCTTAATCATCCCGGACAGGATCTCCACCATCCTCGAAATCATGCGCGGTTCTGGCCTCCCCGGCCTTGGAATCACATTCTTTAGATGGTGAACCATCTTCAGAACCGCATGTAATTTGCGGACCAATCTCCCAAATTGGGGATCCGCTGGCTGTTGCCGAACCCCTGGATCCCTAGCCCGTGGAGAAGCCCATCTCCAGGCTGGTCGTTGGTAGTTCTGGCGCAGTACCTCCGCATAAGAGCGGGATTGTGGACCAGTGTATCGAGAATTCCTGGGAAGAGGCGCTGGCCGGTCAGGAAAGATGGACTGATCCCCTCTCCCTGTGGAGAGGGTAGATGCACGGGCCATCCTCCCGTTGAATCCTCTGAACCTCTGGTCCTGCTGGGGTTGCGGTCGGCGGACCTCCCGCCGTCTCCGCACCAAGGTCCAGCCGTCCTCCATGTTTGTGTTGTTGTTGTTATTGTTTGTTTTTTAATTTTTTAATATTTAAACTCAAAATATGAAATAATAAACAACTAAGGAAGGCTTCCTATAATGAAGTAAAAACTCTTTTAGATTATAAATAGAAACTAAAAACTCTTTCCAAAAAATAGGAAAGGCTTAAAAAATCCAATAAAACTAAAAATACTTTCCCAAAAGGGGAAAGAAACCCAAACTTGGGAAATGAAATCAAATATTTTTAAGATTTTTTAACTTTTTAAATTTTTTAGTGTTTTTAAATTTTTAAACTTTTTTTGTTCTTTCAATTTTTCAAAATAAAATGTGCCCTACTGCAACGTTTCGACACCTGTGTGTCTTCTTCAGGCCAGGGCACCACTATTTTCTAAAAAAACCCAAATTAACTGTCTCAAAAAAATCCTGCTCTCTCGCTCTCTCTCCTACTCCAAAATGAATGAATTGCCGATAGGCGCTCGTATTTATACCCGCCGAGTATTATTTCTCGCCTAAATTGTTATTCTCGTCTTTTTTTATTTTTTTCTCGCCTAAATGATTACACCCTAAAAAAACGGGTTTTTAATGAATTTTACCCTTTAATAGGTCCAGAATTGAGTTTTTAACCTAATGTAAATATTTTTATGAACTTAATAACATTTTTTTAGATAACAATGAGTTATTTTTTAATTATTTATTTATACCAATGAATTATTTTTTAATGTATTAATTACAATTAAACATGAATTATAGATTAGGTTTAGGCAATACTCGGGGGGTGGTTATGATTAGGGTTAACATACAGATTAGGGTTAGGAAAGTGAAACTAAAAGGTTAAGTTTAGGGTTAAAAACGCAGATACAGGACTATAAAAATAAAAATAAAATGGTTGGGTTTAGGCATATAACAATGAAAATGGTTGGGTTTAGGCACCCCCCAAAAAAATTAGGTTTAGGCACCAATAAAATTAAGTTTAGGCACCAATAAAAATAACGGTTAAGTTTAGACATCACCTCAAGTATCAAAGTGTAAAAAAATGGTTGGGTTTAGGATTAAAATTTAGATCCAAGCCCACCAAATGAAATAAAAATGGTTGGGTTTAGGCATCAATATATAAATTTAGTTGGGTTTAGGACTAAAAACTAGGTCCAAACCCAACACCATCAAAAACTAATCCTCTGACTTAACATTCAGGCCAAAAGGCTCTCTCGTGCCAAGCACATAAATCCAATATCGTTCCTTTTTTCGTCTCTCCCTCTCAGTCCATAAAATATTTTTTTGTAGTCCTGCCATTCTAACGGCCTCTAAACCATGTTCCAAAAAATGTCTAACTAAAGGGGTATCAACCGCCTTCTGATTTGTTATGTTATATCTATGCTGCATCATCCTTGTGGACAAAGTATTCCTAGTTTCGCCAACATACTTAATGCCACACTTGGAGCAAAATATCACGTAAACACAATTTTTCGAAGTAGGACCAAACCCTTGTTCAATCCTGAACACTGTCTTTTCCCTGTTATTTTTAATAAACTTAAGCCTAACAAATTGCGCCTCGAGCATTTGTGGTTTTTCAACCGTTAATGGTGATAATTTAGCATGGACTAATAAGTCCTTTAAATTTCGGTTTCTCCTATAAGCTGAGATTACACCAGTATTTGGGATAATGCCAGATTGGCCAATGAAATTACAAAAATTTGACTTAAACTCACTATTCAATAAGGTCCCTACAGTCGAAAAAGTGCTTATGAAAGGAAGTAAATTGCCACGATCCTTTTCCACCCTTTCCCGGAAGGTCTTAAGACAAAGCTTCAAAAAGGACCTGGAATACCCTCTTTTTCTAAGGGCTTTAAACAGGATACCCACGGCCTCCCAAAAATCCTCCTCCCGGGTGCAGATGCGATCAAATCTGAGTAGTTGAGATTTAACAATCCCCTTAAAAGTATGCTTGGGATGAAAGCTTTTTTTATGCAAAAGTGCATGTGTATCCGTAGTTTTGAAATACACTTTGATATCCAATTTAAAATTTGTTGAAAAACCTGGACCTTTAAAAACGGTCGTATCTAAAAAATTAATTTTTTGTTGATTAATCTCACTTTTCAGTTTGATTGAAGGATCGTGGGAATTCAATACATGCAAAAATTCCACAAATTCTTGTTCTGTTCCACACCAAATCCCCCAAATATCGTCTAAATAACGAAAATAATATTCAGGTTTCTTCTGACACTTTAAGAACACCCCTTCCTCCCAATTAGCCATATAAATATTGGCATAAGCGGGGGCAAATCTTTTCCCCATGGCAGTCCCTTTTATCTGTAAATAATATTCGCCATTAAACATAAAATCATTTCGGGACAGGTTAATTTCCAATAACCGCAAAAGTTCGGTATCTGGCCTTTTTGGGTCGGGGTTCTTCTCAAAAACTTTTTTAACACAATTAATTCCCTCTTGAATGGGAATATTCGTATATAAACTCTCAACGTCCATTGAGAAAAAATAAAAATCCGAAGAAATCCTCAAACTCTTAACAATCTCCACAAAATGATACGTGTCCTTAACATAAGAAGGATGCTTTGTAGAAAGTGGATTCAAATAAAAGTCTAAATACTCAGCCGTGTAATAGGTCTCACTCCCGCAGTCCGAGACAATCGGTCTCCCTGGTGGGACCTCAAACGGAACTGTCCAATCCTTGGGATCCTTGTGAATTTTCGGTAAGATGTAAAATCGTCTTTCCCTTGGTTGTAATTTCCCAATTAAGTAGTTTCTCTGATTTGCATTAATGAATTTCTGTTTTTTTAGGGTGTTTGCAATATCAGACACCATTGAAGCCGTATCCATAAAAATTGGTTTCATGAGTTTCTTATAATACACAGGATCATTTAATTGCCGTTCTGCCTCCAAGACATACTGTTCACGACTGAGAATTACAATTGAAGACCCTTTGTCGGCAGGTTTAATTACCACATGCTTGGTATGTTGTAATTCCCTAAGAGCCTTAACCTCTTCTAATGAAATATTGAGTTTTTCATGAACTGATCTGAAATGTCTTTTGTAGGCCTGCCAATCCTCTTCAATTAAGGAGCCCACCTCTGGCGGCAACCGGTGAAGCGGTGGGGCCCAAATGGAAGGTCCTGTAAAAGGTAATTTCCCTGTTGACTTTGAATTTTTATAATGTGCAGCCAATTTAATCTTACGATGATAATTTTGCATGTCCAATTGAAATTGTGTTTTGGCAGACCTACCTAGATCTAGGGTTGGAATAAAAGACAAACCTTTACTTAGAAGATTGTGTTGTGGTCTTGTCAACTGAAAAGTTTTTGCTAAGACCACCACATCCTGAGCAGAAAAGGTCTGTAAACCCTCAACCCCCTCCTGTTCCAGATTCAGGGGGTGGTCGAGTTTAAAAATACCATCCAGTGATGGAACATTGCCCTGGCTGTCTCAGCAGTCCAGTGGACATCATCCACTTCGGTCTGGAACTTATCCTCCGGGAGGAGGGGAATGAAAGGCATATTTCTTTCCAAATGCTCATTTAGCATTTCAAGGTTTTCCCTTTCCTCCTCGGGGAGATCACTTGAAAAGTTCACCAAGGGAATCCAAATTTCTGCATATGGGAACTTCCTTTTTGTGGATCTCAATGCCCCCTGCAGATTTTTGACTGTCGTCTCCTTGGATTTGTTTCCTCTACTGTTCATGCCAAAGGACAATACAATCTTTTCAACCACCAAATTCTGTGGAGGCACAGTCTTTTCCATGAGAGCTTGTGCATGGCGAAAATGGCTCCCTGGGAAGCTCTCCACCTGCAAGTCTTTGTTAAAATAGTCTGGTAGGTTGGAAAGATTTGAGTCTCCGATGATAAGCCACTTCTTCTTAACCTGCAGGTTCCATTCGGTCAGTTTCCTTTGAGTGTTTGGGTGTCTGAACACTCCGTACCTAGGTGGTTCTGGACCTGCGAAGTGGTCAAACGACTCCTCAAAAACATCTTCCTCTGGGGCATCCTGGCGATGAACCTGTGCAATTACTTGCCTAGGGGCTTGCTGGCCCTGTGAAGTCTGAACTTCAGCTTCCTCTCTTTCTTCCTCTGCCGCCAGTTCATCAAAAAGAGCCTCCAGATCTGCCTGAGTAGACTGGTGGACTGGGGATTCCACCCTGCTCAACTCCTCTTCCGGCACTGGCTCCAAAGCCTCAATGTGATCCTCCTCCGGTAAGGCCCGATTTCTCCTTCTCCTCTCTCTCTGCTCTCGAGGAGGATCTGCCTGTATAAGCTCTTGTCGTGTCTCCCGTACCTGACCCGGCTGATCGTTTGGGGGGTCAGTCATGGTGGCCACCGAGGTCCCCGCTGCCGGTCGCCGAAGATCCTCTGTTCGTGCTGCAGCCCTTGTTTGTTGTGGAACCTGTATTGTTGCCGGGGGTCCAGAATCCTCCCTGGCTGTGATCAAGGCCTCCGCCTGATCGATCACCTCCTGTGAAATGCGTGGCAAATTACGTTTGGCCCACCTGACTGCCACCTGAAAGGCCTCCTGCCAATCTGGGGTAAGGAGAGCCGGAAGTTCCTCCAAAAGCGCATCCAAACTGGTTTCATAATGTTCTGCCAAGATCAGGTAGGTGTTGTGACCCCAGTTCTTCGCGTTTCCTGTGATCAAATCCTCTGTCCGCTGCGTAGGAGCAGCCGGCTTAATCATCCCGGACAGGATCTCCACCATCCTCGAAATCATGCGCGGTTCTGGCCTCCCCGGCCTTGGAATCACATTCTTTAGATGGTGAACCATCTTCAGAACCGCATGTAATTTGCGGACCAATCTCCCAAATTGGGGATCCGCTGGCTGTTGCCGAACCCCTGGATCCCTAGCCCGTGGAGAAGCCCATCTCCAGGCTGGTCGTTGGTAGTTCTGGCGCAGTACCTCCGCATAAGAGCGGGATTGTGGACCAGTGTATCGAGAATTCCTGGGAAGAGGCGCTGGCCGGTCAGGAAAGATGGACTGATCCCCTCTCCCTGTGGAGAGGGTAGATGCACGGGCCATCCTCCCGTTGAATCCTCTGAACCTCTGGTCCTGCTGGGGTTGCGGTCGGCGGACCTCCCGCCGTCTCCGCACCAAGGTCCAGCCGTCCTCCATGTTTGTGTTGTTGTTGTTATTGTTTGTTTTTTAATTTTTTAATATTTAAACTCAAAATATGAAATAATAAACAACTAAGGAAGGCTTCCTATAATGAAGTAAAAACTCTTTTAGATTATAAATAGAAACTAAAAACTCTTTCCAAAAAATAGGAAAGGCTTAAAAAATCCAATAAAACTAAAAATACTTTCCCAAAAGGGGAAAGAAACCCAAACTTGGGAAATGAAATCAAATATTTTTAAGATTTTTTAACTTTTTAAATTTTTTAGTGTTTTTAAATTTTTAAACTTTTTTTGTTCTTTCAATTTTTCAAAATAAAATGTGCCCTACTGCAACGTTTCGACACCTGTGTGTCTTCTTCAGGCCAGGGCACCACTATTTTCTAAAAAAACCCAAATTAACTGTCTCAAAAAAATCCTGCTCTCTCGCTCTCTCTCCTACTCCAAAATGAATGAATTGCCGATAGGCGCTCGTATTTATACCCGCCGAGTATTATTTCTCGCCTAAATTGTTATTCTCGTCTTTTTTTATTTTTTTCTCGCCTAAATGATTACACCCTAAAAAAACGGGTTTTTAATGAATTTTACCCTTTAATAGGTCCAGAATTGAGTTTTTAACCTAATGTAAATATTTTTATGAACTTAATAACATTTTTTTAGATAACAATGAGTTATTTTTTAATTATTTATTTATACCAATGAATTATTTTTTAATGTATTAATTACAATTAAACATGAATTATAGATTAGGTTTAGGCAATACTCGGGGGGTGGTTATGATTAGGGTTAACATACAGATTAGGGTTAGGAAAGTGAAACTAAAAGGTTAAGTTTAGGGTTAAAAACGCAGATACAGGACTATAAAAATAAAAATAAAATGGTTGGGTTTAGGCATATAACAATGAAAATGGTTGGGTTTAGGCACCCCCCAAAAAAAATTAGGTTTAGGCACCAATAAAATTAAGTTTAGGCACCAATAAAAATAACGGTTAAGTTTAGACATCACCTCAAGTATCAAAGTGTAAAAAAATGGTTGGGTTTAGGATTAAAATTTAGATCCAAGCCCACCAAATGAAATAAAAATGGTTGGGTTTAGGCATCAATATATAAATTTAGTTGGGTTTAGGACTAAAAACTAGGTCCAAACCCAACACCATCAAAAACTAATCCTCTGACTTAACATTCAGGCCAAAAGGCTCTCTCGTGCCAAGCACATAAATCCAATATCGTTCCTTTTTTCGTCTCTCCCTCTCAGTCCATAAAATATTTTTTTGTAGTCCTGCCATTCTAACGGCCTCTAAACCATGTTCCAAAAAATGTCTAACTAAAGGGGTATCAACCGCCTTCTGATTTGTTATGTTATATCTATGCTGCATCATCCTTGTGGACAAAGTATTCCTAGTTTCGCCAACATACTTAATGCCACACTTGGAGCAAAATATCACGTAAACACAATTTTTCGAAGTAGGACCAAACCCTTGTTCAATCCTGAACACTGTCTTTTCCCTGTTATTTTTAATAAACTTAAGCCTAACAAATTGCGCCTCGAGCATTTGTGGTTTTTCAACCGTTAATGGTGATAATTTAGCATGGACTAATAAGTCCTTTAAATTTCGGTTTCTCCTATAAGCTGAGATTACACCAGTATTTGGGATAATGCCAGATTGGCCAATGAAATTACAAAAATTTGACTTAAACTCACTATTCAATAAGGTCCCTACAGTCGAAAAAGTGCTTATGAAAGGAAGTAAATTGCCACGATCCTTTTCCACCCTTTCCCGGAAGGTCTTAAGACAAAGCTTCAAAAAGGACCTGGAATACCCTCTTTTTCTAAGGGCTTTAAACAGGATACCCACGGCCTCCCAAAAATCCTCCTCCCGGGTGCAGATGCGATCAAATCTGAGTAGTTGAGATTTAACAATCCCCTTAAAAGTATGCTTGGGATGAAAGCTTTTTTTATGCAAAAGTGCATGTGTATCCGTAGTTTTGAAATACACTTTGATATCCAATTTAAAATTTGTTGAAAAACCTGGACCTTTAAAAACGGTCGTATCTAAAAAATTAATTTTTTGTTGATTAATCTCACTTTTCAGTTTGATTGAAGGATCGTGGGAATTCAATACATGCAAAAATTCCACAAATTCTTGTTCTGTTCCACACCAAATCCCCCAAATATCGTCTAAATAACGAAAATAATATTCAGGTTTCTTCTGACACTTTAAGAACACCCCTTCCTCCCAATTAGCCATATAAATATTGGCATAAGCGGGGGCAAATCTTTTCCCCATGGCAGTCCCTTTTATCTGTAAATAATATTCGCCATTAAACATAAAATCATTTCGGGACAGGTTAATTTCCAATAACCGCAAAAGTTCGGTATCTGGCCTTTTTGGGTCGGGGTTCTTCTCAAAAACTTTTTTAACACAATTAATTCCCTCTTGAATGGGAATATTCGTATATAAACTCTCAACGTCCATTGAGAAAAAATAAAAATCCGAAGAAATCCTCAAACTCTTAACAATCTCCACAAAATGATACGTGTCCTTAACATAAGAAGGATGCTTTGTAGAAAGTGGATTCAAATAAAAGTCTAAATACTCAGCCGTGTAATAGGTCTCACTCCCGCAGTCCGAGACAATCGGTCTCCCTGGTGGGACCTCAAACGGAACTGTCCAATCCTTGGGATCCTTGTGAATTTTCGGTAAGATGTAAAATCGTCTTTCCCTTGGTTGTAATTTCCCAATTAAGTAGTTTCTCTGATTTGCATTAATGAATTTCTGTTTTTTTAGGGTGTTTGCAATATCAGACACCATTGAAGCCGTATCCATAAAAATTGGTTTCATGAGTTTCTTATAATACACAGGATCATTTAATTGCCGTTCTGCCTCCAAGACATACTGTTCACGACTGAGAATTACAATTGAAGACCCTTTGTCGGCAGGTTTAATTACCACATGCTTGGTATGTTGTAATTCCCTAAGAGCCTTAACCTCTTCTAATGAAATATTGAGTTTTTCATGAACTGATCTGAAATGTCTTTTGTAGGCCTGCCAATCCTCTTCAATTAAGGAGCCCACCTCTGGCGGCAACCGGTGAAGCGGTGGGGCCCAAATGGAAGGTCCTGTAAAAGGTAATTTCCCTGTTGACTTTGAATTTTTATAATGTGCAGCCAATTTAATCTTACGATGATAATTTTGCATGTCCAATTGAAATTGTGTTTTGGCAGACCTACCTAGATCTAGGGTTGGAATAAAAGACAAACCTTTACTTAGAAGATTGTGTTGTGGTCTTGTCAACTGAAAAGTTTTTGCTAAGACCACCACATCCTGAGCAGAAAAGGTCTGTAAACCCTCAACCCCCTCCTGTTCCAGATTCAGGGGGTGGTCGAGTTTAAAAATACCATCCAGTGATGGAACATTGCCCTGGCTGTCTCAGCAGTCCAGTGGACATCATCCACTTCGGTCTGGAACTTATCCTCCGGGAGGAGGGGAATGAAAGGCATATTTCTTTCCAAATGCTCATTTAGCATTTCAAGGTTTTCCCTTTCCTCCTCGGGGAGATCACTTGAAAAGTTCACCAAGGGAATCCAAATTTCTGCATATGGGAACTTCCTTTTTGTGGATCTCAATGCCCCCTGCAGATTTTTGACTGTCGTCTCCTTGGATTTGTTTCCTCTACTGTTCATGCCAAAGGACAATACAATCTTTTCAACCACCAAATTCTGTGGAGGCACAGTCTTTTCCATGAGAGCTTGTGCATGGCGAAAATGGCTCCCTGGGAAGCTCTCCACCTGCAAGTCTTTGTTAAAATAGTCTGGTAGGTTGGAAAGATTTGAGTCTCCGATGATAAGCCACTTCTTCTTAACCTGCAGGTTCCATTCGGTCAGTTTCCTTTGAGTGTTTGGGTGTCTGAACACTCCGTACCTAGGTGGTTCTGGACCTGCGAAGTGGTCAAACGACTCCTCAAAAACATCTTCCTCTGGGGCATCCTGGCGATGAACCTGTGCAATTACTTGCCTAGGGGCTTGCTGGCCCTGTGAAGTCTGAACTTCAGCTTCCTCTCTTTCTTCCTCTGCCGCCAGTTCATCAAAAAGAGCCTCCAGATCTGCCTGAGTAGACTGGTGGACTGGGGATTCCACCCTGCTCAACTCCTCTTCCGGCACTGGCTCCAAAGCCTCAATGTGATCCTCCTCCGGTAAGGCCCGATTTCTCCTTCTCCTCTCTCTCTGCTCTCGAGGAGGATCTGCCTGTATAAGCTCTTGTCGTGTCTCCCGTACCTGACCCGGCTGATCGTTTGGGGGGTCAGTCATGGTGGCCACCGAGGTCCCCGCTGCCGGTCGCCGAAGATCCTCTGTTCGTGCTGCAGCCCTTGTTTGTTGTGGAACCTGTATTGTTGCCGGGGGTCCAGAATCCTCCCTGGCTGTGATCAAGGCCTCCGCCTGATCGATCACCTCCTGTGAAATGCGTGGCAAATTACGTTTGGCCCACCTGACTGCCACCTGAAAGGCCTCCTGCCAATCTGGGGTAAGGAGAGCCGGAAGTTCCTCCAAAAGCGCATCCAAACTGGTTTCATAATGTTCTGCCAAGATCAGGTAGGTGTTGTGACCCCAGTTCTTCGCGTTTCCTGTGATCAAATCCTCTGTCCGCTGCGTAGGAGCAGCCGGCTTAATCATCCCGGACAGGATCTCCACCATCCTCGAAATCATGCGCGGTTCTGGCCTCCCCGGCCTTGGAATCACATTCTTTAGATGGTGAACCATCTTCAGAACCGCATGTAATTTGCGGACCAATCTCCCAAATTGGGGATCCGCTGGCTGTTGCCGAACCCCTGGATCCCTAGCCCGTGGAGAAGCCCATCTCCAGGCTGGTCGTTGGTAGTTCTGGCGCAGTACCTCCGCATAAGAGCGGGATTGTGGACCAGTGTATCGAGAATTCCTGGGAAGAGGCGCTGGCCGGTCAGGAAAGATGGACTGATCCCCTCTCCCTGTGGAGAGGGTAGATGCACGGGCCATCCTCCCGTTGAATCCTCTGAACCTCTGGTCCTGCTGGGGTTGCGGTCGGCGGACCTCCCGCCGTCTCCGCACCAAGGTCCAGCCGTCCTCCATGTTTGTGTTGTTGTTGTTATTGTTTGTTTTTTAATTTTTTAATATTTAAACTCAAAATATGAAATAATAAACAACTAAGGAAGGCTTCCTATAATGAAGTAAAAACTCTTTTAGATTATAAATAGAAACTAAAAACTCTTTCCAAAAAATAGGAAAGGCTTAAAAAATCCAATAAAACTAAAAATACTTTCCCAAAAGGGGAAAGAAACCCAAACTTGGGAAATGAAATCAAATATTTTTAAGATTTTTTAACTTTTTAAATTTTTTAGTGTTTTTAAATTTTTAAACTTTTTTTGTTCTTTCAATTTTTCAAAATAAAATGTGCCCTACTGCAACGTTTCGACACCTGTGTGTCTTCTTCAGGCCAGGGCACCACTATTTTCTAAAAAAACCCAAATTAACTGTCTCAAAAAAATCCTGCTCTCTCGCTCTCTCTCCTACTCCAAAATGAATGAATTGCCGATAGGCGCTCGTATTTATACCCGCCGAGTATTATTTCTCGCCTAAATTGTTATTCTCGTCTTTTTTTATTTTTTTCTCGCCTAAATGATTACACCCTAAAAAAACGGGTTTTTAATGAATTTTACCCTTTAATAGGTCCAGAATTGAGTTTTTAACCTAATGTAAATATTTTTATGAACTTAATAACATTTTTTTAGATAACAATGAGTTATTTTTTAATTATTTATTTATACCAATGAATTATTTTTTAATGTATTAATTACAATTAAACATGAATTATAGATTAGGTTTAGGCAATACTCGGGGGGTGGTTATGATTAGGGTTAACATACAGATTAGGGTTAGGAAAGTGAAACTAAAAGGTTAAGTTTAGGGTTAAAAACGCAGATACAGGACTATAAAAATAAAAATAAAATGGTTGGGTTTAGGCATATAACAATGAAAATGGTTGGGTTTAGGCACCCCCCAAAAAAAATTAGGTTTAGGCACCAATAAAATTAAGTTTAGGCACCAATAAAAATAACGGTTAAGTTTAGACATCACCTCAAGTATCAAAGTGTAAAAAAATGGTTGGGTTTAGGATTAAAATTTAGATCCAAGCCCACCAAATGAAATAAAAATGGTTGGGTTTAGGCATCAATATATAAATTTAGTTGGGTTTAGGACTAAAAACTAGGTCCAAACCCAACACCATCAAAAACTAATCCTCTGACTTAACATTCAGGCCAAAAGGCTCTCTCGTGCCAAGCACATAAATCCAATATCGTTCCTTTTTTCGTCTCTCCCTCTCAGTCCATAAAATATTTTTTTGTAGTCCTGCCATTCTAACGGCCTCTAAACCATGTTCCAAAAAATGTCTAACTAAAGGGGTATCAACCGCCTTCTGATTTGTTATGTTATATCTATGCTGCATCATCCTTGTGGACAAAGTATTCCTAGTTTCGCCAACATACTTAATGCCACACTTGGAGCAAAATATCACGTAAACACAATTTTTCGAAGTAGGACCAAACCCTTGTTCAATCCTGAACACTGTCTTTTCCCTGTTATTTTTAATAAACTTAAGCCTAACAAATTGCGCCTCGAGCATTTGTGGTTTTTCAACCGTTAATGGTGATAATTTAGCATGGACTAATAAGTCCTTTAAATTTCGGTTTCTCCTATAAGCTGAGATTACACCAGTATTTGGGATAATGCCAGATTGGCCAATGAAATTACAAAAATTTGACTTAAACTCACTATTCAATAAGGTCCCTACAGTCGAAAAAGTGCTTATGAAAGGAAGTAAATTGCCACGATCCTTTTCCACCCTTTCCCGGAAGGTCTTAAGACAAAGCTTCAAAAAGGACCTGGAATACCCTCTTTTTCTAAGGGCTTTAAACAGGATACCCACGGCCTCCCAAAAATCCTCCTCCCGGGTGCAGATGCGATCAAATCTGAGTAGTTGAGATTTAACAATCCCCTTAAAAGTATGCTTGGGATGAAAGCTTTTTTTATGCAAAAGTGCATGTGTATCCGTAGTTTTGAAATACACTTTGATATCCAATTTAAAATTTGTTGAAAAACCTGGACCTTTAAAAACGGTCGTATCTAAAAAATTAATTTTTTGTTGATTAATCTCACTTTTCAGTTTGATTGAAGGATCGTGGGAATTCAATACATGCAAAAATTCCACAAATTCTTGTTCTGTTCCACACCAAATCCCCCAAATATCGTCTAAATAACGAAAATAATATTCAGGTTTCTTCTGACACTTTAAGAACACCCCTTCCTCCCAATTAGCCATATAAATATTGGCATAAGCGGGGGCAAATCTTTTCCCCATGGCAGTCCCTTTTATCTGTAAATAATATTCGCCATTAAACATAAAATCATTTCGGGACAGGTTAATTTCCAATAACCGCAAAAGTTCGGTATCTGGCCTTTTTGGGTCGGGGTTCTTCTCAAAAACTTTTTTAACACAATTAATTCCCTCTTGAATGGGAATATTCGTATATAAACTCTCAACGTCCATTGAGAAAAAATAAAAATCCGAAGAAATCCTCAAACTCTTAACAATCTCCACAAAATGATACGTGTCCTTAACATAAGAAGGATGCTTTGTAGAAAGTGGATTCAAATAAAAGTCTAAATACTCAGCCGTGTAATAGGTCTCACTCCCGCAGTCCGAGACAATCGGTCTCCCTGGTGGGACCTCAAACGGAACTGTCCAATCCTTGGGATCCTTGTGAATTTTCGGTAAGATGTAAAATCGTCTTTCCCTTGGTTGTAATTTCCCAATTAAGTAGTTTCTCTGATTTGCATTAATGAATTTCTGTTTTTTTAGGGTGTTTGCAATATCAGACACCATTGAAGCCGTATCCATAAAAATTGGTTTCATGAGTTTCTTATAATACACAGGATCATTTAATTGCCGTTCTGCCTCCAAGACATACTGTTCACGACTGAGAATTACAATTGAAGACCCTTTGTCGGCAGGTTTAATTACCACATGCTTGGTATGTTGTAATTCCCTAAGAGCCTTAACCTCTTCTAATGAAATATTGAGTTTTTCATGAACTGATCTGAAATGTCTTTTGTAGGCCTGCCAATCCTCTTCAATTAAGGAGCCCACCTCTGGCGGCAACCGGTGAAGCGGTGGGGCCCAAATGGAAGGTCCTGTAAAAGGTAATTTCCCTGTTGACTTTGAATTTTTATAATGTGCAGCCAATTTAATCTTACGATGATAATTTTGCATGTCCAATTGAAATTGTGTTTTGGCAGACCTACCTAGATCTAGGGTTGGAATAAAAGACAAACCTTTACTTAGAAGATTGTGTTGTGGTCTTGTCAACTGAAAAGTTTTTGCTAAGACCACCACATCCTGAGCAGAAAAGGTCTGTAAACCCTCAACCCCCTCCTGTTCCAGATTCAGGGGGTGGTCGAGTTTAAAAATACCATCCAGTGATGGAACATTGCCCTGGCTGTCTCAGCAGTCCAGTGGACATCATCCACTTCGGTCTGGAACTTATCCTCCGGGAGGAGGGGAATGAAAGGCATATTTCTTTCCAAATGCTCATTTAGCATTTCAAGGTTTTCCCTTTCCTCCTCGGGGAGATCACTTGAAAAGTTCACCAAGGGAATCCAAATTTCTGCATATGGGAACTTCCTTTTTGTGGATCTCAATGCCCCCTGCAGATTTTTGACTGTCGTCTCCTTGGATTTGTTTCCTCTACTGTTCATGCCAAAGGACAATACAATCTTTTCAACCACCAAATTCTGTGGAGGCACAGTCTTTTCCATGAGAGCTTGTGCATGGCGAAAATGGCTCCCTGGGAAGCTCTCCACCTGCAAGTCTTTGTTAAAATAGTCTGGTAGGTTGGAAAGATTTGAGTCTCCGATGATAAGCCACTTCTTCTTAACCTGCAGGTTCCATTCGGTCAGTTTCCTTTGAGTGTTTGGGTGTCTGAACACTCCGTACCTAGGTGGTTCTGGACCTGCGAAGTGGTCAAACGACTCCTCAAAAACATCTTCCTCTGGGGCATCCTGGCGATGAACCTGTGCAATTACTTGCCTAGGGGCTTGCTGGCCCTGTGAAGTCTGAACTTCAGCTTCCTCTCTTTCTTCCTCTGCCGCCAGTTCATCAAAAAGAGCCTCCAGATCTGCCTGAGTAGACTGGTGGACTGGGGATTCCACCCTGCTCAACTCCTCTTCCGGCACTGGCTCCAAAGCCTCAATGTGATCCTCCTCCGGTAAGGCCCGATTTCTCCTTCTCCTCTCTCTCTGCTCTCGAGGAGGATCTGCCTGTATAAGCTCTTGTCGTGTCTCCCGTACCTGACCCGGCTGATCGTTTGGGGGGTCAGTCATGGTGGCCACCGAGGTCCCCGCTGCCGGTCGCCGAAGATCCTCTGTTCGTGCTGCAGCCCTTGTTTGTTGTGGAACCTGTATTGTTGCCGGGGGTCCAGAATCCTCCCTGGCTGTGATCAAGGCCTCCGCCTGATCGATCACCTCCTGTGAAATGCGTGGCAAATTACGTTTGGCCCACCTGACTGCCACCTGAAAGGCCTCCTGCCAATCTGGGGTAAGGAGAGCCGGAAGTTCCTCCAAAAGCGCATCCAAACTGGTTTCATAATGTTCTGCCAAGATCAGGTAGGTGTTGTGACCCCAGTTCTTCGCGTTTCCTGTGATCAAATCCTCTGTCCGCTGCGTAGGAGCAGCCGGCTTAATCATCCCGGACAGGATCTCCACCATCCTCGAAATCATGCGCGGTTCTGGCCTCCCCGGCCTTGGAATCACATTCTTTAGATGGTGAACCATCTTCAGAACCGCATGTAATTTGCGGACCAATCTCCCAAATTGGGGATCCGCTGGCTGTTGCCGAACCCCTGGATCCCTAGCCCGTGGAGAAGCCCATCTCCAGGCTGGTCGTTGGTAGTTCTGGCGCAGTACCTCCGCATAAGAGCGGGATTGTGGACCAGTGTATCGAGAATTCCTGGGAAGAGGCGCTGGCCGGTCAGGAAAGATGGACTGATCCCCTCTCCCTGTGGAGAGGGTAGATGCACGGGCCATCCTCCCGTTGAATCCTCTGAACCTCTGGTCCTGCTGGGGTTGCGGTCGGCGGACCTCCCGCCGTCTCCGCACCAAGGTCCAGCCGTCCTCCATGTTTGTGTTGTTGTTGTTATTGTTTGTTTTTTAATTTTTTAATATTTAAACTCAAAATATGAAATAATAAACAACTAAGGAAGGCTTCCTATAATGAAGTAAAAACTCTTTTAGATTATAAATAGAAACTAAAAACTCTTTCCAAAAAATAGGAAAGGCTTAAAAAATCCAATAAAACTAAAAATACTTTCCCAAAAGGGGAAAGAAACCCAAACTTGGGAAATGAAATCAAATATTTTAAGATTTTTTAACTTTTTAAATTTTTTAGTGTTTTTAAATTTTTAAACTTTTTTTGTTCTTTCAATTTTTCAAAATAAAATGTGCCCTACTGCAACGTTTCGACACCTGTGTGTCTTCTTCAGGCCAGGGCACCACTATTTTCTAAAAAAACCCAAATTAACTGTCTCAAAAAAATCCTGCTCTCTCGCTCTCTCTCCTACTCCAAAATGAATGAATTGCCGATAGGCGCTCGTATTTATACCCGCCGAGTATTATTTCTCGCCTAAATTGTTATTCTCGTCTTTTTTTATTTTTTTCTCGCCTAAATGATTACACCCTAAAAAAACGGGTTTTTAATGAATTTTACCCTTTAATAGGTCCAGAATTGAGTTTTTAACCTAATGTAAATATTTTTATGAACTTAATAACATTTTTTTAGATAACAATGAGTTATTTTTTAATTATTTATTTATACCAATGAATTATTTTTTAATGTATTAATTACAATTAAACATGAATTATAGATTAGGTTTAGGCAATACTCGGGGGGTGGTTATGATTAGGGTTAACATACAGATTAGGGTTAGGAAAGTGAAACTAAAAGGTTAAGTTTAGGGTTAAAAACGCAGATACAGGACTATAAAAATAAAAATAAAATGGTTGGGTTTAGGCATATAACAATGAAAATGGTTGGGTTTAGGCACCCCCCAAAAAAAATTAGGTTTAGGCACCAATAAAATTAAGTTTAGGCACCAATAAAAATAACGGTTAAGTTTAGACATCACCTCAAGTATCAAAGTGTAAAAAAATGGTTGGGTTTAGGATTAAAATTTAGATCCAAGCCCACCAAATGAAATAAAAATGGTTGGGTTTAGGCATCAATATATAAATTTAGTTGGGTTTAGGACTAAAAACTAGGTCCAAACCCAACACCATCAAAAACTAATCCTCTGACTTAACATTCAGGCCAAAAGGCTCTCTCGTGCCAAGCACATAAATCCAATATCGTTCCTTTTTTCGTCTCTCCCTCTCAGTCCATAAAATATTTTTTTGTAGTCCTGCCATTCTAACGGCCTCTAAACCATGTTCCAAAAAATGTCTAACTAAAGGGGTATCAACCGCCTTCTGATTTGTTATGTTATATCTATGCTGCATCATCCTTGTGGACAAAGTATTCCTAGTTTCGCCAACATACTTAATGCCACACTTGGAGCAAAATATCACGTAAACACAATTTTTCGAAGTAGGACCAAACCCTTGTTCAATCCTGAACACTGTCTTTTCCCTGTTATTTTTAATAAACTTAAGCCTAACAAATTGCGCCTCGAGCATTTGTGGTTTTTCAACCGTTAATGGTGATAATTTAGCATGGACTAATAAGTCCTTTAAATTTCGGTTTCTCCTATAAGCTGAGATTACACCAGTATTTGGGATAATGCCAGATTGGCCAATGAAATTACAAAAATTTGACTTAAACTCACTATTCAATAAGGTCCCTACAGTCGAAAAAGTGCTTATGAAAGGAAGTAAATTGCCACGATCCTTTTCCACCCTTTCCCGGAAGGTCTTAAGACAAAGCTTCAAAAAGGACCTGGAATACCCTCTTTTTCTAAGGGCTTTAAACAGGATACCCACGGCCTCCCAAAAATCCTCCTCCCGGGTGCAGATGCGATCAAATCTGAGTAGTTGAGATTTAACAATCCCCTTAAAAGTATGCTTGGGATGAAAGCTTTTTTTATGCAAAAGTGCATGTGTATCCGTAGTTTTGAAATACACTTTGATATCCAATTTAAAATTTGTTGAAAAACCTGGACCTTTAAAAACGGTCGTATCTAAAAAATTAATTTTTTGTTGATTAATCTCACTTTTCAGTTTGATTGAAGGATCGTGGGAATTCAATACATGCAAAAATTCCACAAATTCTTGTTCTGTTCCACACCAAATCCCCCAAATATCGTCTAAATAACGAAAATAATATTCAGGTTTCTTCTGACACTTTAAGAACACCCCTTCCTCCCAATTAGCCATATAAATATTGGCATAAGCGGGGGCAAATCTTTTCCCCATGGCAGTCCCTTTTATCTGTAAATAATATTCGCCATTAAACATAAAATCATTTCGGGACAGGTTAATTTCCAATAACCGCAAAAGTTCGGTATCTGGCCTTTTTGGGTCGGGGTTCTTCTCAAAAACTTTTTTAACACAATTAATTCCCTCTTGAATGGGAATATTCGTATATAAACTCTCAACGTCCATTGAGAAAAAATAAAAATCCGAAGAAATCCTCAAACTCTTAACAATCTCCACAAAATGATACGTGTCCTTAACATAAGAAGGATGCTTTGTAGAAAGTGGATTCAAATAAAAGTCTAAATACTCAGCCGTGTAATAGGTCTCACTCCCGCAGTCCGAGACAATCGGTCTCCCTGGTGGGACCTCAAACGGAACTGTCCAATCCTTGGGATCCTTGTGAATTTTCGGTAAGATGTAAAATCGTCTTTCCCTTGGTTGTAATTTCCCAATTAAGTAGTTTCTCTGATTTGCATTAATGAATTTCTGTTTTTTTAGGGTGTTTGCAATATCAGACACCATTGAAGCCGTATCCATAAAAATTGGTTTCATGAGTTTCTTATAATACACAGGATCATTTAATTGCCGTTCTGCCTCCAAGACATACTGTTCACGACTGAGAATTACAATTGAAGACCCTTTGTCGGCAGGTTTAATTACCACATGCTTGGTATGTTGTAATTCCCTAAGAGCCTTAACCTCTTCTAATGAAATATTGAGTTTTTCATGAACTGATCTGAAATGTCTTTTGTAGGCCTGCCAATCCTCTTCAATTAAGGAGCCCACCTCTGGCGGCAACCGGTGAAGCGGTGGGGCCCAAATGGAAGGTCCTGTAAAAGGTAATTTCCCTGTTGACTTTGAATTTTTATAATGTGCAGCCAATTTAATCTTACGATGATAATTTTGCATGTCCAATTGAAATTGTGTTTTGGCAGACCTACCTAGATCTAGGGTTGGAATAAAAGACAAACCTTTACTTAGAAGATTGTGTTGTGGTCTTGTCAACTGAAAAGTTTTTGCTAAGACCACCACATCCTGAGCAGAAAAGGTCTGTAAACCCTCAACCCCCTCCTGTTCCAGATTCAGGGGGTGGTCGAGTTTAAAAATACCATCCAGTGATGGAACATTGCCCTGGCTGTCTCAGCAGTCCAGTGGACATCATCCACTTCGGTCTGGAACTTATCCTCCGGGAGGAGGGGAATGAAAGGCATATTTCTTTCCAAATGCTCATTTAGCATTTCAAGGTTTTCCCTTTCCTCCTCGGGGAGATCACTTGAAAAGTTCACCAAGGGAATCCAAATTTCTGCATATGGGAACTTCCTTTTTGTGGATCTCAATGCCCCTGCAGATTTTTGACTGTCGTCTCCTTGGATTTGTTTCCTCTACTGTTCATGCCAAAGGACAATACAATCTTTTCAACCACCAAATTCTGTGGAGGCACAGTCTTTTCCATGAGAGCTTGTGCATGGCGAAAATGGCTCCCTGGGAAGCTCTCCACCTGCAAGTCTTTGTTAAAATAGTCTGGTAGGTTGGAAAGATTTGAGTCTCCGATGATAAGCCACTTCTTCTTAACCTGCAGGTTCCATTCGGTCAGTTTCCTTTGAGTGTTTGGGTGTCTGAACACTCCGTACCTAGGTGGTTCTGGACCTGCGAAGTGGTCAAACGACTCCTCAAAAACATCTTCCTCTGGGGCATCCTGGCGATGAACCTGTGCAATTACTTGCCTAGGGGCTTGCTGGCCCTGTGAAGTCTGAACTTCAGCTTCCTCTCTTTCTTCCTCTGCCGCCAGTTCATCAAAAAGAGCCTCCAGATCTGCCTGAGTAGACTGGTGGACTGGGGATTCCACCCTGCTCAACTCCTCTTCCGGCACTGGCTCCAAAGCCTCAATGTGATCCTCCTCCGGTAAGGCCCGATTTCTCCTTCTCCTCTCTCTCTGCTCTCGAGGAGGATCTGCCTGTATAAGCTCTTGTCGTGTCTCCCGTACCTGACCCGGCTGATCGTTTGGGGGGTCAGTCATGGTGGCCACCGAGGTCCCCGCTGCCGGTCGCCGAAGATCCTCTGTTCGTGCTGCAGCCCTTGTTTGTTGTGGAACCTGTATTGTTGCCGGGGGTCCAGAATCCTCCCTGGCTGTGATCAAGGCCTCCGCCTGATCGATCACCTCCTGTGAAATGCGTGGCAAATTACGTTTGGCCCACCTGACTGCCACCTGAAAGGCCTCCTGCCAATCTGGGGTAAGGAGAGCCGGAAGTTCCTCCAAAAGCGCATCCAAACTGGTTTCATAATGTTCTGCCAAGATCAGGTAGGTGTTGTGACCCCAGTTCTTCGCGTTTCCTGTGATCAAATCCTCTGTCCGCTGCGTAGGAGCAGCCGGCTTAATCATCCCGGACAGGATCTCCACCATCCTCGAAATCATGCGCGGTTCTGGCCTCCCCGGCCTTGGAATCACATTCTTTAGATGGTGAACCATCTTCAGAACCGCATGTAATTTGCGGACCAATCTCCCAAATTGGGGATCCGCTGGCTGTTGCCGAACCCCTGGATCCCTAGCCCGTGGAGAAGCCCATCTCCAGGCTGGTCGTTGGTAGTTCTGGCGCAGTACCTCCGCATAAGAGCGGGATTGTGGACCAGTGTATCGAGAATTCCTGGGAAGAGGCGCTGGCCGGTCAGGAAAGATGGACTGATCCCCTCTCCCTGTGGAGAGGGTAGATGCACGGGCCATCCTCCCGTTGAATCCTCTGAACCTCTGGTCCTGCTGGGGTTGCGGTCGGCGGACCTCCCGCCGTCTCCGCACCAAGGTCCAGCCGTCCTCCATGTTTGTGTTGTTGTTGTTATTGTTTGTTTTTTAATTTTTTAATATTTAAACTCAAAATATGAAATAATAAACAACTAAGGAAGGCTTCCTATAATGAAGTAAAAACTCTTTTAGATTATAAATAGAAACTAAAAACTCTTTCCAAAAAATAGGAAAGGCTTAAAAAATCCAATAAAACTAAAAATACTTTCCCAAAAGGGGAAAGAAACCCAAACTTGGGAAATGAAATCAAATATTTTTAAGATTTTTTAACTTTTTAAATTTTTTAGTGTTTTTAAATTTTTAAACTTTTTTTGTTCTTTCAATTTTTCAAAATAAAATGTGCCCTACTGCAACGTTTCGACACCTGTGTGTCTTCTTCAGGCCAGGGCACCACTATTTTCTAAAAAAACCCAAATTAACTGTCTCAAAAAAATCCTGCTCTCTCGCTCTCTCTCCTACTCCAAAATGAATGAATTGCCGATAGGCGCTCGTATTTATACCCGCCGAGTATTATTTCTCGCCTAAATTGTTATTCTCGTCTTTTTTTATTTTTTTCTCGCCTAAATGATTACACCCTAAAAAAACGGGTTTTTAATGAATTTTACCCTTTAATAGGTCCAGAATTGAGTTTTTAACCTAATGTAAATATTTTTATGAACTTAATAACATTTTTTTAGATAACAATGAGTTATTTTTTAATTATTTATTTATACCAATGAATTATTTTTTAATGTATTAATTACAATTAAACATGAATTATAGATTAGGTTTAGGCAATACTCGGGGGGTGGTTATGATTAGGGTTAACATACAGATTAGGGTTAGGAAAGTGAAACTAAAAGGTTAAGTTTAGGGTTAAAAACGCAGATACAGGACTATAAAAATAAAATAAAATGGTTGGGTTTAGGCATATAACAATGAAAATGGTTGGGTTTAGGCACCCCCCAAAAAAAATTAGGTTTAGGCACCAATAAAATTAAGTTTAGGCACCAATAGGGGTTAGGGTTAGGGTTAGGGTTAGGGTTAGGGTTAGGGTTAGGGTTAGGGTTAGGGGTTAGGGGTTAGGGTTAGGGGTTAGGGTTAGGGTTAGGGGGGTTAGGGTTAGGGTTAGGGTTAGGGTTAGGGTTAGGGGGTTAGGGTTAGGGTTAGGGGGGTTAGGGTTAGGGGTTAGGGTTAGGGTTAGGGGGTTAGGGTTAGGGGGTTAGGGTTAGGGTTAGGGTTAGGGTTAGGGGGTTAGGGTTAGGGTTAGGGTTAGGGTTAGGGTTAGGGTTAGGGTT
>JAFHLA010000336.1:0-66909 GCA_021432705.1 Caranx ignobilis
AGCCAGTGAGAGACAGAGATGATGACTGGTTTGTCTTGCTGGATGCTGTTTCCTAAAGAGACGTACATATGTACCACCAGGTACTGCTAAAACATCCCCACCTGCCTGCAGCCTTAGAAAAGCAAGCAATCATCTTGACTTTGCAGAGGCTCTTATCTTAAATATGAAGCACTATCTGTGTTTTTTTAATTTATCTCTTGTGTCATAGTTGCTGTTGTGGAGCGTGCTCAAGTGTCACGGAGACAACTTGTCTCTGTGAGTCAAGTAGCAACCGTTGAGCGGAGAGAAAAAAGAGTGGCTGTTATAGTAAAGATGCAGAAGTAAAAAGAGAGCTGAGTGAAAAGCGAGTGGCAGCAGTGCCACAAGCTGTGAAAGAAATAGAAGATGACTGGTTTGTGCTGCTGGACCTTGCTATCAGAGAAACATCATATGTGCCACCAGGTATAACCAACTTTCTTTTTGCTCTACCCCAGTCCCTTCAAATGGACATGAATACTCAGTTTGCCACCTTTTTGGTTAAGTGTTTTATGGCGCTCATTCGTTCTCTTTGTCACTAGTTACCATGGCTGAGTATGTTCAGACTTACCCTGGAAAAACCATTTCTGCTGTGGCTGAAACAATAGCTGTGGAGTCCAAGAAGGAAGTTTTAGTTGAAGTGACTACGTTGCAGAAAGAGGAAAGGAGACTTCCTACGCAAATTATTCCAGAGATGAAAGTATCCCAGTCTGTGAGAGAAAGAGACGATGACTGGTTTCTGCTGCTGGGTGTTGCTCCCAGAGAAACTTCATATGTTGCTCCAGGTACACACAACTTTCAAACACCTGTTACTTTATGTTCACTTATTGCTCCAAAGGAGCCATTCATAAACATGAACAGTTTGTCAAGCTACAGATGGTCCAGGTTAACCAGCATGGGTGTGCTTTTATTAAAGGAAAGCTCTGATTTCCAATTACACAGATTTTACAGATATTAAGTTTCTATCACAATCTTTCTGTGTGGCTGAAACTTAGTTTTAAATTCTTTGTGTTTTCAGTCTCTCCGGCAGCGCCCAGCCAAATTTATCCTAGTGCTCAACCTCAAATTAAAGTGAGGAGCACAGAGCAAAAGTTGCAGCAGTTTGACTTTGAGCAGATTAGACTGCAGCCTTCACGTCCACTACCAGAGAGAGATGATGACTGGTTTGTGCTATTTGATGCTGTCCGTGACAAAGCAGTCATTCTGCCATCAGTATTCGTTCATGTATTGAAACACTTTATTTTATGATGTTTACTCAGCAAATTTTTCAGCATTTTAGCAGCTCTCTAACTAACTTTTGGGCTGAGCATTTTTATGGTGGATTTACTAGTGACACTGTCTGTTTGTGCCAGTTACCCCTTTGAGATCGTTCGGGTTACAAGGAAGACGTCTGAGGTTGAGGTGAAAACCACAGAGACTAGAACATGGGAGAGGACGATAATTGGTGTGGACAGAAGGCAAGACGAGACACGGTTCTCTGATATGAGACAGATCCAAATCGCACCTCCGTCAGAGAGAGAAGGAGGAGACGAGTGGTTCGTCTTGTTCGACATCATCAGAGAAAAGCCTGTTGTCGTACCATCAGGTACTTCATGTTGCTATAGCACATCCATACACTGAGCTAAAAAATCCTGCCCTAATTCCATCTCTGTCAGGAATAATGAAAATAATTTTGTATATACAAACATGTCTATTTTGGTATATTTATGATGCAGTTATTCTTTGTGATTTGCCAGTAGTTCATTTCCACAACAATACCTGATTGTATATCTCTATTAGCTGCTGTTCCTCAGCGTAAGCAGCTTCGACAAGAGGTCACAGTTCCAGCAGCTGTGGCCAAAACAAGGGTGGCTGTTTCTGAGACAAGGCCACTGTTTGAGAAACGGATCCTGGAAGAAAGACGTCCAGTCACACAAACACATGTCAATGGTGATTGGTTTGTTCTACTAGATGCTGGCCTCAAAGAGTCAGGTATTTTTATTTAACCTGTTTTGACCTGTTGTTTTGCAGCAGCTCACACATGAGCACACTTTCTTCATTCCATGAAACGCTTATTAACGTTCGCCGTGTGTTTACAGGATGCACTGTCCACGGGTGGCAGTGCATATTCGCTGTTGCTCAAGGAACTCTAACATTGCTATGTGTTGCAGAGTGAAGCAGTATGGTCTTCTTAATCTCAGCATTTCACCAGTTCAACCTCATAGAGCTTTTTAGCTCCTTGCAGCCTTATATAATCTGCTTGTGACTCCATCATTGGATCTTAACAAAAACTAATCTGCACGTTTGCTCTCATTTCACTTTGAGATATTTGCATCTCGCTTGTGTCAAGTTCTGAATTGCTTATCCTTTATAAAAGGGAATCAACAAAGGCACAGTAAGGTACAGTATACCCTGAAGTGTGCGCATGTATCTGTTCATTGAGGCTTGAAAGTGTAAGTATGATGTGGCTTTTTGCATAATGTGCATCTGTATTTGAAGCTTTGTTGCTGTTTTTCAAATGTGCATTGTATTCTGAGATGTTTTGATCATGTCAAATGTACACAAAACTTGTACATCTTTGTGATGCATTTGACCAATTTATTAATTTACATTTGGTCTGTATTGTGTCCAGTGGTAAGCACACAGAGGGGTGCCCGTCCCGTCAGTGCTCCGGTCTTCTCCCAGGCTGCTCTCGCTGAGGCAGGAATCCCCATGGCCCCTTTCGACCAGCCCCAGACCTCCACTCCAATCAAGACTACACGCATGGAGGAAAGAAAACTGGAGGTCACAGTAGAAGCTGTGGAGCCCTCAAAAGAGGCTGTCTCTGAGGTCAAGGTACGGTTTCTGTGAACACTCTTTCAACAGTAGTCTTTTGCCAGAAAAAGATAAGTTTGCATATCCATACTGTATGTATGTAGACCACATGTGTAACAGGACGATGGTGGCAGTGAGAGTTGATCATTTGAATATGATGTGTCCTCCCACTTTAAGAAGAGCTATTTTCTCACAATTACCTGTTGGTCTTTAATATTTAAATGCTAAAGTAGCAAGCAGAGATTGTTCTCTGTGTCTGAGTGTGAACTGTGTCTCTCTTGCTGCTGTAGCCAGCAGTGTGGAGGGACCAGGGAGAAATATACTCTTCACTGATATCCACCATCAATGGGGAGATCCAGGTTAGTGTCAGACACTGGCCTCTTCATGTCATGCCATAGAAGACAAGACATGTTTCCACCACGGCTGAGCTCTTGAGTGTTTCAGCCAACGAGCAGAGGATGCTAACATGTGTTCCTCTCTCCTCCCTTGGGTAGCACGGGTCTGAGGTGACAAGCACGGAGGTGGTGCGAATGCGAAAGGTCAGACTCCGAGCCTCGTATATGTTTCCATAGCCATTTGTCCACCTCCATTCTGATAATATCAAGCTTCTCATCCAAAAGACTAATTTCACCCTCTTCTCATGTTGTGCTTCCATACGGCTAGGTCTTAAATGAAAACTACATCAGGTTCGATGCACATGCAATGTATTTAAAGGTGTAGAAAAATGTACAGATGGATAGAATATGTAAACATGAAGTAACCGTAACTTTAATATGTAGAGATCATGCTTGTTTAAAAGTATGTTTTATACATGTAAGCTGCTTAGAAGTTAAGAAGGCATTCATTCCTTCTCATTGCTTGTTGTTGTCGTAAACCCTGGAATGCACACATGCATGATTATAGATTAAATGCACTTAGCTAAAAATGAGCATGATAAATGGTGTTTATCACATTTCTGTCACTCACCATTCTTTATTTCTTTGCTCATTATAAAAAGTTTCATCTTTATTCAGTCCTCTAGAACCTCAAGTTCTTTGCTTTGGTAGAACATAAAAATGGCCCCTATGGCCACTTGTTCTCAAACTATTTGCATGCAGACTCCTCACAGCTCCTCTTGTCTGTTGTATTAACACTTTTGTAAACTTCATTGTATGCATGTCCGAGGTGTGGCAGTTTGATGCCAGCTTACAGGGAAACTGAAACAAACCCACACTTTTTTGTTCTTTTCATTTTTCACAGAAAAGAGCTAAGAAAATTGAGGGTGACTCAATTTATATCAGACATAGCCTTTTAATGTTGGAGGTTTGTATCCCTTCTGGAGAAGCCAGTCTCTGGCTGTATTTTCTTGCTCTTTGGCACACTGGCTGCTGTTTAATATCACGCTTGCATGTGGCACGATTCACACGTTTTGCATCAGCGTTTAATGATTGTCTATAGATTACATGGTAAATGTGTGTGTGTGTGTGTGGCACTATAACTGTACTCTAATGTAACTCTTATCAGGAGAGTGCTGTTGAGCTTACAACAAACACTTATTGGGTATGGTCAGGATTCATCCACTTGAACTGGTGTATATAAACTTAAAAAAAGGATGCTGCGCTCCTTAGCAACCTTATACTATCCCTCATCAGGTTGACTTGCAAAGGTCTAATCACACAATTAACAGTTTTAGTTTTTCAAGTCAGGATTTACAAAATGCTCCATTTGTATTTGATATATTTTTTTCCAGATCATCAGTATTCTCCTGTTCCTGCTTCTGCTTTGTTCTACCTTCATTTCACTTTCTAACTTGCCAGCATTGCACTTTTTCAGCAATTATGCAAAAGAAATCTTTTGACCACCGAAATGATAATGGGAATAATTATACATTGTGCTTTAAAGACTGATGCTTGGACAAACACTTATCATTAATTGCTCTTTAGTACCTCAATAAGTCATGGTTAATAGCTAACAAACACTTCTGTTCATGAACTAGAACAAACAACTGTCTGTATTACGTTTGGTAAGAAGGTTGTTAATATCTAACAGTCATCCATTTAGATCAACTTGATGTTAAATGTTGCTAAATCAGTGCTGCTACTGTTGTTTTTGTTCATTTGTGTGAAATGAACAGGTTTCCATTTATAGCGAGGCTTCATCTCTGACAGCTCATACCAAGTCTGCTACCATCACCGCTCCTGCTCTTTTGATTTGCAGCCTGTTTTTCACAGCGTGTCTCACTGCAAGCCTAATGCTATGAAATAGATCCTTATGGTGCTGTGTTGGGTAGTGAACAGCTTCTACCCATTCAGTGATAATTAACTTTGATAAATCCTTGCACAGACTCCTCTGATCCATTCCTTTGATCACCTGTCAGACTTACCGTAATTTAGATTTTGAAATTGAACTGCTGATAATCTAATAATTATCCACATGATATGATCATCTAGATTAATTGGTTCTTCTAATTTATGTTTCTTTAGAATCACTAATTTTAGAATCACTTGCTTCTGCTTATTTATTTAATCAGCAGTAAGTCAACAGAAATTGTGCAGTCAACATGAACTGACTCTTTTTCTCTTTATTCTCCTCTGTTTGTTAATCTCTCCCTCTCTCCCACCTACAAACATATCCTTCATCTTTCCTCTCCCACCCAATACGACTTCCACCACCTATCATCACTACATCCTCTTGCTGTTTCCTCGCTCCATTTGTCTCTCTCTACCAAATTTCCTCTCCTGCCCCCTTCCTACACCCCACCACCGTCACTGCCACCCTCTCCTCTTTGTAGGAGTTTGATAAGCCTCAGGAGGACCTGCTCCGGCATCACGCCAGTATCAGTAAGCTGAAGAAGAACTTCATGGAAGCCGTCCCAGAGCCCAGGCCCAGTGAGTGGGACAAGCGTCTGTCCACACACTCTCCGTTCCGCACCCTGGGTATCAACGGTCAGCCCCTGCCCAGCGCAGATGGGGTAAGTCTTCCACAAAACCCACCAGCTGCCAAACACTTGATTTAGCTGAAGGCTGTCAGTTCAGGAATCGGATGAAATTGTGCAAATGAATAAAACTTCACGGTTCAGATTGTCCGTTCCTGAGCTGACTTGATTTAGGTTGAATACGTTTTCCATGGCTCTGCATCTTCAGAGATGATTGCACCTGATTAAAAAAAAACATCACTGCACTAATGTGAACAGTGTGCATGGATTTATAATGGGACAGAAGAACCTGTATTCTTGGTAACATTTTGTGCTTGAGTAATTTTAACATTGACTTGCTGCATAAGATTAGATTTAATACATACATAGTGGATATATTGAAATAAAAGTGGCACAGAGGGGATCAGGATCTTCTAGCTGTCATTCTTGGTTCTCTGACAGTTTGAGTGTAATGGATTATGTGTGCATGTACAGACCTATTCAAGAATAGTATGTGGTATGTAACACATGCATGTGAATGGAGAATGCAGTCTGGCTTTTTGAATAGGGTCTGTACTTTTGTTCTCTCACTTAAAAGACTGATGTAGCTGTGGCAGTTTGAGGTCACGTTCATCAACACTCACTTTAGTTCATGGGACCTGAAGTGAAGGACTCTGAACCCTGACATGTTCTCGCTGCATGACTGACAGAAAGGACCTTGAAAACATACTGCATGGCTCAGAGATGACCAGTCTGTTGAATATTTGCACGCTCTGACACTGAGCAGACTTTACTTTACCCCCCTCTTCTGTCCTTCTTTCATTATTGACCTTTCTTTTTCTGCATTTAATATGTTTTACTTTGCACACTTTCTTTTCAAGCCGCTTTCACCTGTTTTTTTCGCTGCTTCCTTCTGTAAGCCTTAGTTGTTTTTCCGTGAAGAGACAAGGCCTCATTCACAGTTGTATCATCAATTTTTTCTCCACTCTACTAAATGGTAATAAGAAATCCAGTACAAAAATTATGTAATTGCACTATTGCTGGCATTAATGATTAAAGAGGACTAGAAACACAACTCCTCAGCAGTTGTGCTGTTTTCACATGAATAAACAACTGTGCCTTTCAGCGAGACATTAATTCAAGCGCATCATCACTGCTTGGACATAAACCACTTTTAGACTTGGAGATTAATCCCCCCACACACACATACATCGTATTGTCAGGATGCATTAGAGTTGCAATGAAATTGAAGCAATACAGACTGACAAGGTAAAGCCTGCAGTGAGGAAAGGAACCTGAGCAAAGGAACAAACTCTTTGATAGAGGCAGATGAAAATATGGCAGTGGTCAAATGTTGTTTGTCCAGTTGAGTAGGCACTCACACAGCATTTACTGCTCGGCCAGTGTATATTTCTACTTGACTTTCAGTGAGTAAAACCCTAAGACTGAGGAAAGTAAATATTACAGCGAGCAGCTGGATGGCTCCTGCTAGAGCTAATGGACTAAAATAGTTGGGGTAATTAAAATAAGCTGCAGTTGGTTTATAGATTTTACAGGCTTATGAACCTCTAACACAGCTTAATGGTATTTCAGATGCCACATGGGGCATGTGTGTCAGTGTAACATCCTAAGTTGAGAGGCCTGTGCTCATTCTGGCTAAACTGACTCAGTTGATCCTCCTGCATTTAAAAAATATAAACTATTTCCCTTTTTGATCACTACAAGTGTGGATGACTTTCTCTCTTTTCAGTCTTAATGAAGCACATGGAAATAAATATTTTTTTTTACAAATGCATGTTAAAATGCATGTTGTTAGATCTAACATTAGTGTTTTTCACAAATCAGTTATCGCCCAACTCTGGCTTTTTTTTTTTTTGTTTTTTTGTTTTTAATTCAAGTTCAGTTCACTGTCGGTCATTTTGCAGGCATTTCAAAATTCCTCCCTCTCATCTCTCTTCCCTCCTCCTCCTCCTCCTCCCTCCCTCACCCCCTCCCTCAGTTTGTCATCCGCCTACCGCGCGGCCCCCTGCTCGACTTCTACTCCAAACGCAGCTGAGGGGCCGTCTCGACTCTGCGGAAACCCCACACAGGTGTGAGTGTGAGCCGTGGAGACCGCGCCTAGTCCATCTGCCCATCAACCACTAACTTTTTCTTCTCCTCCTCCTCCTCTGCCTCTTCTTCTTCCTCCTTCCTTCGCCTCCTCTGCAACATCACTGTAGCATTCTTCATCTCTCATCCTCTGCTCCACTTAAGAAGCTGCCCCCTGTTTTTTTCTGGCCTCTGAGGAAAAAGACTTTCATTACTTCTATTTCACACTGCAGCACAATTTCCCTGGTTTCTCCAGTCAGAATCAGACGTGTTCTCCAAAGACTAATAAGGACTGAAAATGACAATCCAGTACTCTTTTGCATTTTATGTGACATCTTTTGGATTTTAAAGACACAGACCAATCAGCCAGTATTACCTAAGAACTGACTTTTATCTATTTTTTTTTTTTCTTAATGTGTGACCATATCACTCTGAGCCTGCTTTTTTTTACACAAATTGAGGTACATTTATATTATCAATTGTCCTAGGATATTGTATTCGGATAAGATCATCACTGTGATGTTTTTGGGACATATATTTACTTTTGCAGAACACACATGAAGTAAGCACTAGAAAACATGAATCAAAGACTTGGATTTTACTCTGGTTACTGGGAAATAGTCTTTGTCACGGTATAGTATTTCCTGTGATAGGAGATCTTGAGGCAGCTTAATTGTAATACTTGTTAACTTCTTTGTTCCTTCACCAGTATTTTGCAAGGCAGTGTGTAGCAACTTCAAGAGATTTCTTGTTGCATGAGTTTTTGACAATCAACTTTGACCAAAGAATAAAAGTCATTCCTTATACAGTACCTATGACTGTTTGTTCCTTTTCAAGGAGCGTAGATTATGTTGTTGAACCTTTCAGATTTTCCTATAATTCAACATCATTTTTAGGTCAGTGGCTGTACTTCTTGAATGGCGGTTTAAGCAAAAGGAAAATACATTAAATTCCGGAGCATATTAAATTCATGCAGTACACAGCTGAACCTGTATTCAGTATCCATTTTATTAGGTCACCCACTGTAGCCTGTGTCATGTGCTAAAGGGTAGATTTGGCCGTTGTGATGCCTGCAATGTGTTTTCTAAAACGGTGTTGATTAGACGACCACTGTGTTCGTATACGTGTGTTGTGCCTCACAAAATGGATACTGTGTGTACATCATCTACAGTTGCATATCTTTTAACTTGCATGCATAGATGTTTGTGATCTTTGTATATTCCAGCCTGTTATATTTACACTACACAATACTTGAACTACCAATGATCACATGGTGACTATGTTTTGTCTTTTTTAGAATGTGTGCATTAGTTCCCTATGCAATGATTCAGAGACAAAGGCTGCACATGAGGAAACCAGCAGCAGTTTGGGCTTGTCAGGCACACCCAGGCCCACTGCGTGCCACAAGAGTGAGCCTCATAGTGTCGAAGGCAACGATGGTCCCATTGAGGAAGAGTCATGTGATCAAGACGAGGTTGTAGTTTTTGAGACCTCCTTGGTGCCCATCGTAGAGGTGGAGATGGCACAGCTGCCTCCCTCCCTCGAACCCCGGTGTAAAACATTAGATGAGCTCCAGGAGGAAGAAGGATCATATCCCGGAGCGTCGGAGTGCTCTGGGAGGATAGTCGGATCTTCCCCGGCCTCCTATTTCAGGAGCAATGGTCCACAGGTCATACGCTGCTTCCAGGTAGCCCGCTGACTCCCTCAGGGTTGATGCTGATTCTGTCTCTGCTTGGCCTCTGTATCATTTCAAGCCTGCCACACTTGCTCACTCCTTTGCAGCACCGTTAAATTAACCTTAAATCTGTAAAGGGAGCATGAGCCTGGTCATCCTGGTCAAATATAACTCTGGTTGTTGCAGATGTGTTGCACAGCGGTGTGCTAAGTTCTCAACTATGGTGATGGGTCGTTTTAACACTAGCATATTCTTCTCTGCCACAAAATGTTTCTGAGGTACTGACTTTACTTTCATCATCTTTCCAACTCACTTATGGCTTGACATTTCCGTTTCCCTCTCCCTTCTGTAATAGCTGGTGGTGGGAAGGGGATTAATGGTTGTTGCTTCCAAAAATCTTTAATTGAAACAAATTTGGGGAGAAGAAAGAGCTGCTGGTGTGAAAATCGATCCACACAGCAAAGGCCTAGGAGGGAATGCATGGTTTGAAATAAAATGGTTGCCGTGAGATTGGAGGTGTCTGGTTAAACAGCCACTCATGGGGCTATGCTCCCATCCACAGCCCCCTCTGGTGCAGACCCAGACAGTAACCATCACAGCTGTCTCCAACTCCTTACCCACTGGCATCTCCACCACTGAAGTCCCTATCGTGCCAACCAAGACCTTCACCTATGAGTCTTCAAAGGTAGGAGCCCCCAGCACCTGCTCAGCCCAGATCTGTCTCAGCTTTATTGCATGGATGGCTGCACAAGCTGACCATAAGCAGGTCTGGGAGGACCAGACCAGGGGCTCCAAAGATGAGCATCAGCTGCAGCACTGCCCCTTCCCTGGCTGATGCTCAGGGTCACAAAGTCTAAGTCGATCATTAAATGTGCTTTTCCTTTGGTTTTGCTATCCTTAGGTGACAGTTGATGGGACAGACGAGGACAAAGACGGCACAAGTATGTCCAGCTCTAAGACCGTAACCTCAGAGACCACAAGTGGCACCACAGTCACCACCACTACCACTCACATCTCAAAGGTCAGCAGGACAAATCCTGCTCTCACCATGTCAGAATGATGTTTGATTTTGTTTGGCTGTTTGGCTCATTTTTTTTCTTCCCTCTACCAGGTTGTGAAAAGTGGATCTTCAGAGACTCGTGTGGAGAAGAGGATCGTCATCACTGCAGATTCTGACATTGACCAAGATAAGGTACAACCCCATTGCCCATGACACAAAACATTACTGGACAACATAATGGTCATTTGGTCTTGGTGGTAGCTATTTGTAACGCTAGGGTGAGGAGAAGGTTGTCTTAGCATAGCATAACTGAAAACTTTAGCCTTTCTAGAGGTTTAAAAAAAATCTCAGAACATATCAGCTTCTTGTGCCAGACTATTTCCTGGCCAGCAACAGTGACTTTCTGGAGCCATTGCTAGCTTCCAGTTGTTATACTAAGCTAAGATGCTAGTTGCTAGCAGTAGCATCATATTTCAAGGACATATAACACTTGGCAAAAACGTGTATTTCCCAAAGTGGCAAACCTATGATAATGACCGATTCAAGCAAACACAATTACACATAATGTCTGTCTTGCAGGAGAAACATGGCGGAGCATCAGCATTGTAACTGAATCACCACCTTGGTTTATTCCTTTGACTCTCCACCTCCGACATCAACTTTATCAGAGCACAGCGATCAACACACACTGACCAGCTCTATCTACACAGACATATCCAAAAAGAAATATCTCGAATCTGCACCAACAGTCACTGAGTAGACTAAATGTTTGAACTACGTTTAATTTTATTTTTTGTTTTTTTCAGTTGAGCTGTTCGTTGTAGGTAGAGGAGGCCTGCAGAGATCTCAAGTTTTGATTAATGCTTATCTCATTCTGGGTTTCAAAAAAGCTTAGCAGATACAAACAGCATTTTTTCTGTTGAGTGATCTCAGTTATGTTTGCTTTTAAATGCTTTTATTTTCCTAGTGGTTTTTACATTGTTAATTTTATACAAATGCACTGTTTCCATTCTAGTTTAGATACCATTATCAGCATTCATTCCCTTGGTGCTGCTAGGGGAACGTTAAGATTACATTCAAGGGAACGCTTATTTTTTGTTGTTGTTTATTTACTTTATTTAATTCAGGAGAGACATTTTTTATATGACATACCTCACATCAATATGTGAACAAAGATATTCTGTGCTCAAATTTGGACAGTTTGTTTGGCTTTGTTCACTGCTCAGGTACAAAAACAAAAAAAAAAACCTAAATCTTCCAGCCAAGAACCGGTAGCCTACACATTATTGTAAAGTTTGAATTAAAAATGGATCTATTTTGAAATATTTCTCTATTTTATAGAAATAATGCTTTTATAGTGTTTGTACAAATTGAGGTTTTTAAGTTATTCATATCCATCTGCTCATGAAATTGTAGGTTACCATTGTGCTGTGAACTGAATTTCAAGGTCCCTCTTTAAGACCTCTTTACCCGTTTTGCCTGACACCCTGAATCATTCTTACTCGTTTCCTCTTGTAGTCCACCAAGTTGATCAAACCTTTCAAAATTTACATACGACAATGGAGTGCTTCCTTCAGCCCTGTGTTTTATTCAGTAGAATAGAAGCCATATTTGCTTATGAATATATTTGGTTGATAAAGTGTTTTACAAGCTTTGGTCTGTTTATCTCAGGTTTTGATATTCTTTTTAAGATTACAGATTTCCGTATGATTGTATGAGGAATGTCCATATATGTATATTCATCCCTACCTTTAATGTACATTTATGTTCAGCCAAGTGAAGTCAATTTATGTAAAAGCTTGTTGGTCACAGTAACCACACGTGCAAGAGGTGAAGGCAGCTGTCTCAGTATATGTGGCTTTTCTCTCATAGGAGCACAAGTTGTCTTTTTTACATGTACTACTATACAGTAATTTATTTGTAAAGTAGGAAATGTTTCATGTGATTTGTTGTACTGTGATGTTTCAACACAAGCTGGTTTTCAGGTTTCCACTAAAGATGTCACAATGTTAAATATTGCATTCATTATCAACCAAGTTTGTAAAGCCTTTTTACCATATAGTCTAAGTAGATTGCTTACTCACTTGCTGTTTTCCTGTACCTTTCCATAGAGAAGAAAATACTTAAGAATATATGATGCCCTTTTTAGCATGTTAGCATGTTTGTTAGCAAACTCTTTAACCTGAAAAGAAACCATTGGTAATGTAGCCACATGAATGACAACAGCAAACTCTCCTGGAAGAAAATGTAGAATTTCACATGAAGAAAAATAGGTTTTAGACAACTGAAAATATTGTTGCTTTGTGACTTATCCCTGTCTTTTTATGAAAAAATAAAATATGCATTATTTTGCATTCTGCCAGGCAGTGTGTATGTGAAACATACATGAGTGAGATCTTAGTAAGAAATAAATATTTAATGCCATTCACTTATTTCATAATGGATGTTGCTGCATGTTCAATTAACATCAAATGCTTGAGGGTGACAGAGGTCTAGGTTGCAGATGAAACTTCAAATATGTGATTATCAGGAAAATATTGTTACAGTTGCTGCAACAGTCAAGCACGAACAAACCACTGGATTTAAAGGAAACTGGACAGTAAAAATAAAATTGATATCAAGGACTTACTGATGCAAATTTGGTATTAACCGCTTCTTAGAAAAAGCACCTCATCATACTTAGAAATATTGCTTTTTTCAAATAAAAACCATCTTAACAGAATAAAATCATATGCACATTGCAACATTTGTTCTGCAGCACAAGTTAATATGATTTGATGCAATTTAATGTTAACTTTCATAAGTGTTGACTAGCCGTATCAGTGATAAGGCAAATCTGTCAGCAGCTGGTGGCAAGATTTCCTGTTACATTCAATCACGTGCAAATGAGCCACAACACAGACTAGCCTTCATTAAAGCCACATTTCTGTTTAAGAGAAACAACCCCAGAATATAAAACAGATGAACTGACATCAATTAAGGATCAATCAGGTGATTGATCTTAGGGGAAAAATAACCTGTTTAATCCAGAAAAAATAACTAACTTGCTAAACTCTAACAGTGTTTCGCTAAATGAGAAATAATGACTGAACTGTACAGGCATTTATTGGGCATATATAATAATCCATCGCTTCAAACAAGTAATAAATGACAAAGTCTTTGAGTCCACCATCTTTTTTCAAAGCAGAGTTCTAGCGAATAGTCTTGACTGGACTCTTGAAACTTGATGCAGCCTGAAGTTGAAGTTGATAAGCCATTGGATGAATCTTGAAACCATATAGCCTAAAAAAAAAGAAAAGGAAACGATTTAATAAAGAGTAAATTAGAGTAAATTAAAAAAAAAGAAACGATTTAATAAAGAGTAAATTTTTATCTGTCACATCCCAGCCTTTCTGAATGTGGAATATTTGTCAAAACAATCAAACCTTGGCACAAATTGGTTGGCTGGTCGTTTCGGACGATACTCTGGATGCACCATGAACAACATGTGGGGGAAGCCGGTACCAAAATAGGCTCCATCTGTGTGGTGGTGTCTGGAGGATTTAGGGGTGTAAACATCCATGCACTTTGGGCAATAAAGCTTCACCATAGCTTCTCCTGGGATGTCTGACAAACCTATGAGAGTCAGGAGATAAATGGTGAAAGAGTTTGTCTTCATAGCCACAAACAATGTCACTGGTACGGTGGGTTCTTGTGTTTAATGTGAAGATCAGGGAAAGTCAGACTTACCAATAGGAAGCATTGGCTGATTCTCACAATAGACTCTGGGGCAATAGCCAAAATCCCCTTGTTGATATTTTTCCAACTGCAGAAAAAAACAAATTTAGGAAATCACAGCCAAGTCTCGTCAAGGAGCATGTAAGAATTTGAAGCTATTAAGTAACAGCCTACCATCTGTGCAATGCCTCTGTTTGTGAGGATGTAACGTGCATGTATAAGCCCGTAGAGCATCTCAGCTGCCTGCTCTATCAAGTCACTCTGGTTCGGGTTATCCTCGAGCTCCTCATCTGTCAATTAAAAGTAGCACAAGCAGTTATATTCACTGAGACGTATTTATTTCATTTCACGTGTCCACTCTCTTAAGAATCTCACCTGGCTCCAGGTCGAGAATCATGTCCAGGGCCTGGCGATAGTGAGGCACCTGTTCATTTAAACCTGTCAGGTTAAATTTGTCCTGTATGTAATCCTCATCAACCTGTTACATGGCAAGAGAAGACAATGAATGGCAATTAATTGCATTAATGAATTACTGTTGCAACAGCAGATTGCCCCAGCACACCGATGTTGCTGCCTTACGCAAGACTTTAACAGGATTACTTAGACACTACCAATGAAGAAGGCAAGGAGTTAAAATTAGAGCTGCAGCTACACACTGATGCCAACATTGACAGCACTATTTCTAGATGTATAAAGATGGCTTCAACATAGTATACACCCACAGGGCTGCAGGCAAAGATACTGTATATTTTCCCAGTTAATCATTTATCACTGTGTATAAAATGTCAGAAAATCATGGCATATTGTCTTCAAAAGTCATGTATCCCTTAAAAACCAAAAGGACAAGATGTATGAAAAAGTTAGAAAAAGGCAAGACAAATTTATCTCTTTTTATTTTAAGTGACAAAAATGAATGCAACATTTGCAACATAAACGCCTTCATGTCAAATAATACTTTCATGAACTACTGCCATGCAGGTCATTTAGTACTTACTATAATGTGTGTATAGTACATTTTATTAAAGCCAACAAAGAGCATTTCAGTTCTTGATTGAGGAATTTCCACCCTATCCTCACTATAGATAACTTAAGGTTGTGGGATATTTTTTAGCCAACCTTATGTTTGTTTGTTGTATGTGACTTCACAGTCTTCTGTAAAATAACTATATCCAATTTGTGCAAGAACCTGCAAATCCCTCCATCCGAGAGAGTAAAACCAAACCAGTTTGACATTAGATTATCCAAATGGTTTTCCAGTAAACCTCCTATTCAGTTACTAATGGCTGCATTAGTATACACCCATAAAAACATGATATAAGGGCGATTTGTATAAATAGGTTTGTGTTGGCTGAGGTGGCTGCAAGGTGTTGAGCGGTCTCTCTGTCTGTGCACTGCAACACCCACTCTTAAATCTCAGTTTAAGGAAGAAAATTATCCACGAACCTCACAGAAGAATTCATTCCCCCTCAGTCCACAGAACCAGGATATCCAGGACACCTCCTCTGAGCTGCTCATCCTCCTGAAGAACCAAAACAGAGTCAGGACCAGGGTTATTTCACCGCCTCACTGCTAGGCTAACAGCTCAACACCGGCAGATCAAATTCTGTCGATGTAAACACTACAAACTCAAATTTAACACTTTGTTGCACCATATACACAACAACCACACTTCTGATGTATTAAACAAAACATGATTTTATTGTACACAATCTTCAATTTGCCTTCTGAGATTGCGTCTCTAACCTGCTACCTTCGTTAGCCCGTGAGTTACATGCTATCTTGCTAGCTACCGTTGGTCAGCGCGAGCACGCTTAACAGTTAGTATGAAAAATATTTACATTTATTTAGAAGTGCTGTGTTTTCGTATTCATTACAGTTTGACGAAAGTCACTTTTACTCACCCTCTTTAATATTAGTTAACACATTAACTTGCGGGCTTTGCTGGTTTGTCGTCTCTTCCTGGATGACAAATACGATTTCCTGTAAATCTGGAATTTTCAAAATAAACTTCTTCTTTTTCAAAATAAAGTTACTCGTGACGCATATTAAGAAGTATTCGTCGAGGAAAATAAGAATATCAGTATTCATTCACATGTTAATATACCCAATTTAGAAATACTTATGTCTAATCATGTAAGATATTAAAAAAAAAAAAAATCTACAAATATAGAGAATTTCAGATCGTTTTACTATATTACTGTATTTGAAATATGTTTTATTTGATCTTAGATATAAAACAACAAGTTACAGATCACTGAACTATAACCTTTACAAAGAGGTTAACCGGCTGTAATGTGGGAGATGTACAGTAGCAGTTAAAGGTCAATGGACAAATGTTTTGTGTAGATTCCATTCTTTAATTAAAACAAAATACACCTTTTACAAAAGTGACATGGGTTTGAAAGCAGATGATTGATGACTTTTAGATTAAAAAAAAAACAAAACAAAAAACAAAAACAATCACAATAACATTCATTCCAACTCAGAATGGACAGCTCCTCAGGGCAGGTCTGAAAAGGTTTTCCGACTTGGTGGCCCAACCTCTTTCTGCTCCTGGTCCTTCCCCATGCCTTCAAACATCAAGATCCTGAGAGCAGAAGAAAATTACATGTCAGCTGGTTTGCATGGCTTTACTGTAAACATTTAGATTTAGACAGTATCTGATAGCAGGTAGCCTACTTTTCACATCAAACCAATGTTTTTGCTAACATTTTTTTTTGTGTGTATCAAAGTTGTATTTTGATCCTATGAATTTAGGCTGAGGTCACATACAGTAAACAGAGGCTTCATGCAAATCTATAAATTCTCAAAATCCAGCATCGACTTTTTTTGTAACAATTTGAGGCTTAAGCTCCCATTAACCCTAATCCTCCTGTGACCCAACTTTGAGTCTCCACCCACTGTCTGAATTACCCAGTATTTCATATACTCACAGTTTCAGTATTGCATTTCTTTTTCCCAGCATCATATTCAGGAAGTCATTGTAGCCGATAGTATCTTTCGATGTCCCTCCAACCACCTCTGACATCATCTTTTTCAGCTCTAAGTGAGTCTTAGCCAATCCAAGTTTCTCCAGCATTCGTTTTAATCCCATCATATCTATAAAATTGAGGATTCACACAATGGAAATAAATAAAATGTGCTCATATCTTATCATCATATCGTCATATCATATCATAGCAGTTGTGAGTCACTGCTGAACGCAAATGTTGCTCAATGTAACTAAAAATATATCAGGGCTGTAAAACTGGTGCAGCTTTACCTATTTCTCCTTTGTCGTTCAGATCAAACTCCATGTACTTTTCTGTAATACAAACAAATATAATCACATTCAAAAATTTATGACAGTGTATTACACAATAAAGCAATTCACTGAGAAGTGATTGATCACCCTTTGATAATTACTTTTAAACATTTCAAGCTTCGATGCAAGGTCTTCCACTTCTGCATACTGTGGATCTGACAGAAAAGCCTGTAAGATTGATAAATACACACACACACACAAAGATAATTGCACATATTATTACTATAACGTCACACTAGAGACTTGTCTGTAGTGAACATATATCTTTATTGAAACCTGATGACCTTGTCTACAAAGATTACAGTTCAACATACCTCATTGATAGAGTTCAATTTGTCATCCTGTTGAGACTTGAGAAGACCATATGCTTTACCACCTGTAAGAGATCAACAACTAATTCACAGAAGTCTTTCAAATTATGGATTAAAATACATACAATAAAAACTGATCTTTTAACTCCACTTGGTAAGCTGACTCTGAGGTAATATTCATATAGTAAAATGACAAAGAGACATAGCAGGAATAAAAGTCAAACTGACCTTGAATACTGTCCATTTCTGTGCACAGTGCTGAGAGACTGAAAACCTCACTGAGAGTGTGAAAGGTTGTGACGCTGTTTCTATAAATTGAGCCAGAAGAGGAAGTGAAGTGTCAGAGTTTCAGTTTGCATTAGTGAAGTTACTTTGTACTGTTTAAGGTTACAGCAAACAGGGTCAACACATAAAATGTAACAGTTACAGTTAGTCTGACTGTGAAATGGTCATGATGGGCTCATTCAAATGTATAAAGCTCTCACACACAGTATATGTGAAAAAAGAGATGCAGTTGCATTTAAAGGCGGAAGAATGATGCAGCAAGAAGTGTTTGCGAACAGAGCGAAGGACACATTTCTCTGCAGAATTTACTAGCTTATGAAGCATGTTTTAAGTTTTTTTTTTTTTTTTTTTTTTTTGTTCAAGAAAGTTTCACTGAGGGTGAGGTTCCCTTTTTTATTCACACTCATGCATATACACATAGTCATGTATCAAACAGCTCAGAACAACAAGTCACTTGTGCTGACCACTGAGTAATTGTGGTTTAAATGCATGACTGTAACTCTTTCACTTTTTTCTCTCATATTTAATTGTGACTTAGCCCAGTAAATGTCTTGTCATGGTGCATGAGTATTATGTTTTATTAATTAAAAGTGGTCTTATTAGCCTCACAAATACATAGAAAGAATAAACTGTAGTCTGGCTTTTTCACATTTCTGTGCAATTTAGAGAACTGAAAAGAAGTGCAGACAAAAAAGTTTGGAAGATACGAACTTTTTGTATCCACCCACTGCATTACAGAGGAAATAACACGTTTTTATCCACAGTGTGTCAGTAGTTCTTCTGACAGCCAAACCAGATTGAAGGTGATAGGTCAGTGGATAGTTTCAGACTGAGGTGTCAAATCGACAGGGACAAAAGATTTAAACACACTTTATGTCTACTACTTTTACACACGTATTGTCTTTATGGAAGTAAATCTGCAGTGTGTTAAGTATTTATATTTGTAATGAGTGCATTGATGCTCCCCAGTCTGCTCATCAGTTCCTCTCAGCTGACGTCTTCACCCCCAGGACATGTTTTTCCCTTTATTTCCCAAGACCAGCCATTCTCCCTTTGTCCACCAGATGTCCCCATACTTTCTTTTTGTCTTCATATCCACCCATTCACCATTCTATCCAGTATTTAGACCTATACTGTATATCCCAAATCACTGCATGTTGGACTGTATGCTCATTTTTACAACAGCATGTTTACTTTTCCTATTTCTTGAGGTCAGGTCAAATAAAAAATGTCTTGACCAGTCCAATGTTGATGTTTTATAATTTTCAGTCTGCTCAGGAAAGATTTTCTTTCCTGGTGAAATTAAACTTGTACCCACTTACATTTATACATTATGTATAAATATGAGGCCTGTGGCAAGTGTATTGTCTTGAAACTAGATGTAACATTATCTTAATCTGTATTTAGAGTTCTGAAATTGAGTTGAATACATATCAACAGGATGACAAGGGACCATAGACACTGAACAGAGGTTTTCCAAAACACATTTTTGATTTATTGGTGTTTGCTAAATTACTTCAGGCTGAAATGGCTCTAGTTTACAGCTTGTAGTAAATCATAGAAACTGTCCGTGGTGGTGGTTGCCTCTCTGTTAAACTGTCTTTGTTGATGTAGTTCCATATTATCTTCATCCTCAATGGTTTCATAAACATGAGTCTGTGAAAATCAATTGCAGAAGAGAACCATGATTATTGTATTAGAATATACAACCTTAAAAAAGTATTTTCAGCACGTTATCATTTAGGGCCTTAACTGCAATCCTCTTACCATTCCAATACCTGACTGTTCAATTGCTGCAAACAACAAAAAAGATGAAGTTAAAGAAAAGAAAAAAAAAGTCAGTGATTCAGTTAACATTTCACTTACATCATATTATGTTATGACTGGATTTGGATAATGAGGTCTCATAACTAGAATCAGTACCTGCACCCCTGTTCTGCTTCCTCTTTATGTATATGTAGAGTCCTCCAGCAGCTGCACACATCAGGAGACCCAGAGGAAGAATTAACCACGCAAGTGTTTGCAAAGCTTGAGGGACATTGAATTATTATCATTTTAACCATTATCACTTTTGTCTCATGTATGGGTTTTATTCAACTGAACAAGGAGAGCATGATTCACACTTACAGTGAACAGGGCTCCACTTCTTTGATGCCATCACATCCCCCTCTCTCTGCACAGAGCAGGTTATTTCTTCTGATCCCCTGGAACCATCTAGGAGAACCAGCTTGTTTAGCAGAGTGTTGTTGACATTCATTAAACCGCTCTGCCAGCTGTTTTGGCCACTTCCAGACCAAGTTAAATTGAAGTCTTTGTCACATTGTTCAGGGCAGGTAAGCACACAAGTCAAGGTGAGATTTTCTCCTCCTGGACCAAACTGTGGAGTAACTGCAAAGACAAACATGAGGCATGAGAAGAGATGTTTTAACAGCAGGAGCACAGTTAATGTGGTGCAATTCTGAATAAGTTTGAGCGCTCACCATCGAGGGTGTGCAGTCTGACTTTGTTGACCACTTTTTTCTCATCAGTGGACTCTGAACAATTGTAGTCCCCAGCGTCCAGGGCACTCACTGTCCGAATGAACAGGGATAAATCCTCATTAACAGGAAACACCTCTGAGTGGGCCTTTTTGGGTGAGCTACTATCTGATGGTGGTTTTTCAGCCACAGTCCACGCCACGCTAACACCAAGAGAGGAAGCACTGCTGCAAGAGAGTGACACTGACTCACCCACAGCTGCAAACACTTCCTCTACACCATCTAGGGCAAAAAGAGCAGTGGTTACACTTTTAAGGTGTTAAACCAGATAACTAGTTAATAATCACATGGTAGTACCTGTCAGTGTTGTCGTATGACTGACGGTGGCTTGAAGCTCATCATCCTGAGTCAGTTGGCATTTCCATTTTCTGTGATGATCTGTCAGTTTTTTATTGATAATCAATTTAGATAAGCATTGAGAGGGGTTCTTAAAGCCAAACCTATTTCCACTTATTGGTGTGTTATCCTCAGTACTCCACTTGATATGTATCCCCACCGTGTTGTGACAGTGGAAGGCTCCTATAAATGTATTGAGGAAACAGTGAAGTTCTATCGTGCCCTGGTCAGGATCCTCTCTCTCAGAAACTGGTGAATGAAAAAATAAAAAAAAACCATCATGCAAGTCCTGTGATGTTTCTACTAAATTTCTTGTTGAGGTATCAGGACAACTCACTTACGTTCAAGTTTCAACACTGAAACACTTGAATTGAGCGCTCCACTGCCGCAGGTGTAAAGTTGAGAATCATTGAGAATAGGCTGTTTAATCTCCAGAGAGCAGTCTGGCAGCAGGCTGAGGTGGGAGATGTGTGGAGCTGTCACTCTTCCAGCCTTCACCACTTCAGTGACTGAGCCAAAATTTCCAATCATGTTCCAGGTAAAAGAAGAGCAGGATCCAACAGAGGGGATGCCACATGACAAAGTAATACTGTCTCTAGGTGAGGCAAATATCACCAGATGATCTGTTGAGGGAGGTGATGAAGAAGCATTTCATTTCTCCTTTAAGCAGTTTTCAAAAAAAGAAAAAAAAGAAAGAAAGAAAGAAGTGCAGGAAATTTGTAACCTCATATAGATGCAATAGTTTCTTGTTTTCTTCAAGTTATGTGGATTGTTTATTAAAAAGACAAAGTATATCAGTTCAAAACAATCTAACAGTGAATCATTTTCAGTGACTAATTCAATACTTGATTTGTTAAGTCAGATCCTAAAATAAACACACAACAGATTAACAAGAGACTTTTTCCATTATTGTTTTCATAATTACCAGAAGACTGAGCTCCAGCTGATGCTGTTGTAAGAGAAAGGACACAGAGTCCCAGCAGTGAAAAAGTAACCATCCTTCTCTTCTCTCTCCTTGAAGATTTTGTTGCTCATTGCAAAACCTTTTCATAGAGGAAGTTTTCAGAAAGTCATCTCAGGAAATTACATCAAGGCAACTCATTTTTCATTTTAGACCAGCCCCTTGAAGGAACCAGTGTTCATGTAGTTTGAGTGTCATTGTGCTCTGGCTGTTGTGGTTTTAGTATATTTTCACTTTGTCACATGTTAAAACAAATCTTTGCATTTGCCCCCTGTTATCACTCTCTTCTATCATTAGATGATGGTGAAAATTCAAATACTGCCTCCAAGTCAGTGATGAGGAATCATTTTAAAAAAAAAAAAGAAAAAAAGACAATTTTTCCACCAAAGGGAGTTTATCACCTTTTGGGAACATGTCCAGTGTTTGTCCACTAGGTGGTGGTGTCAGGCTATGTGACAGATGTTCTTGTTGCAACATCACTAGACCAGTTTCATTTTACAGTAATCTGTGCAAACTCCAGCTTTTCATTTGCCCTTTGCTCACTGTTTTAATCTGATCACCTGCTTCATTATTCTTGTAATTTCCCTTCTACATGCATAAGTACAGGTATGTGCATACAGGTACTGATGATGCAGTTTGTATTGCTGGACCAGACTTAAGCACATGGAGGTGATAGACCCACTAGGATTCATTTTTTTGAACAATCATTGCTAAGTACCACCTACATCGTAACACTAACTACAGACCAACAGATGAAGTATTGATGATAAACATGTATTTAAAGTTCTTTTATATGTTGTTTGAAAAATAATTTGTTTTTACACAAATGTTTAGTCAGCAAGTAAGCAGGGCACCCTCTGCAAGTTCAGAGACCAGTCCCAGGTCTTGAAGATGCTGTAACACAGAATAAACTATAGTTTGATTATTTCCATATGAGATTTCTGTGCAATAGAGAGCTTAAAATAAGTAAAGACAAAAACAAGAAAAAAAAAAGGGAAGATATGAACTTTTTATATCCACCCACTACACTACAGAGGGAATAACATGTTTTTGACCACAGCATGTTAATATTTTTATTTTATTTTTTTTGACAGCCACACCAGATTGAAGATGATAGGTCACTGGATAGTGTCAGAACAGATCAGACTGATGTGTCAAATAGACAGGGACAAAGGATTTCCACTCATTAATATTTACACATTTTCATGTGTATTACTTTGACACATTCATTGGCTTTGTGGGAGTAAATCTGCCGTGTGGTGATGAGTAAAGTATTTATATTTGTATTGAGTGCATTAATGCTCCACAGTCTGCTCCTCAGTTCCTCTCAGATTACTTCTTCACCCCAAAGACATGTTTTTCCCTTTATTTCTCAAGACCAGCAATTCTCCCTTTGCCCACTAGATGTGCCTAGTCAGTATGTAGACTACTGTAGGCCATATTCCAAATAGCTGCTTGTTGGACTGTATACGTGTTGAGGTCAGGGATGTTGTTATGTTTCATCACAATAAAATAGCAAAATAACTATTTATCTCCTGTGTTACAGTCCAATATTCATATTTTGTTATTTTCAGTCTGCTCAGGAGAAGTTTTTCCTAGTTAAATTAAACTTTTACCCACTTACATTTATATATTATGTAAAAATATGAGGCCCATGGCAAGTGTTTGTCTTCAAAAGAGGACTAAGAGTGTCTTCATCTGTATTTTTTAATTCACAGCTTACAGTTAAATCATTCAATAATTTTGAAATTACTTCAGGCTGAAATGGCTCTAGTTTACAGCTCGTAATAAATCATAGAAACTGTCCTTGGTGGTGGTTGCCTCTCTGTTAAATTGTCTTTGTTGATGTAGTTCCATATTATCTCCATCCTCATTGACCTCATTGAGTCTGAAAACAATTGCAGAAGAGAACCATATTCATTGCACTAGAATATATCAGCTTAAAGTTATTTACAGCACCATTATCTTCTCATACTGTAATTGTTATCCTCTTACCATTTCAATACTTGACTGTTCAATTGCTGCAAACAGAAATGAAGGAAAACATCAGTGATTCAGGTAACATTTTACTTTAATCCCATTCTGTTATGACTGGATTTGGATAATGAGGTCTCATAACTAGAATCAGTACCTGCACCCTGGATCTGTTTCCTCTTTATGCATATGTAGAGTCCCCCAGAAGCTGCACACATTAGGAGACCCAGAGGACAAAGTATCCACGCAAGTGTTTGCAAAGCTTGAGGGACATTGAATTATTATCATTTTAACCATTATCACTTTTGTCTAGTGTATGGGTTTTATTCAACTGAACAAGGAGAGCATGACGCACACTTACAGTGAACAGGGCTCCACTTCTTTGATGCCATCACATCCCCCTCTCTCCGCACAGAGCAGGTTATTTCTTCTGATCCCCTGGAACCATCTAGGAGAACCAGCTTGTTTAGCAGAGTGTCGTTGACATTCATTAAACCGTTCTGCCAGCTATTTTGGCCACTTCCAGACCAAGTTAAATTGAAGTCTTTGTCACATTGTTCAGGGCAGGTAAGCACACAAGTCAAGGTGAGATTTTCTCCTCCTGGACCAAACTGTGGAGTAACTGCAAAGACAAACATGAGGCATGAGAAGAGATGTTTTAACAGCAGGAGCACAGTTAATGTGGTGCAATTCTGAATGAGTTTGAGTGCTCACCATCGAGGGTGTGCAGTCTGACTTTGTTGACCACTTTTTTCTCATCAGTGGACTCTGAACAATTGTAGTCCCCAGCGTCCAGAGCACTCACTGTCCGAATGAACAGGGATGAATCTTCATTAACAGGAAACACCTCTGAATGGGCCTTTTTGGGTGAGCTACAATCTGATGGTGGTTTTTCAGCCACAGTCCATGCCACGCTAACACCAAGAGAGGAAGCACTGCTGCAAGAGAGTGACACTGACTCACCCACAGCTGCAAACACTTCCTCTACACCAGGGGTGTCCAAACTTTTTTCACTGAGGGCCACATGCATAAAAATATAAAAGGAGCTGGGCCACTTAGTAGAAATTAGGTATATAGCCTTAACTTTAGTGTATTAAAGTTAGAAAAATCAATTAAAAGTGGACAAATATGTTATATTGTTGAATATAATTAAAAACAAAACTGCCTTCATCACAGCTTTCCATACATGGATCTGTACTGATTTATTCAGAAAAAGCTTTGGTAGCTCATTCTCAGAACAGCAGCCTCAGATTTAGACAGAAGATTGACAGTACAGAGAAAAAACAACAAAGTGGAAAATGGAACGGCTAAATTTCAAGCTTGTTATTTAATAAGCTAGTTATTAGGGTTAGCAACACACCTATTAACGTTCGTTTGAAACGGTTATCAACATTAACAGACTGAACTGGACTTAACCTCTTCCACTCCCACCCTATTTTGAAGCAAAAACGCTTAAAATTCCATCCTCATATTATAATGGCTGTAGTTTCTGAACCAATTTGACTACATGCATGAATGAGGGCTTGCCAGAAAGGGGACACTATAGAGTTTCTTGTGAAAGTGTCAAAAACACTTTAGGTATTACTGGAACAGAGCAGTGGGCCAGTAAGTGAGCAAAAAATTCAGATTTTCTGTCCGCCTAAAAAAAAATAAAAAAAAACAAAAAATGGTCTGTGTGGCTTTATCCATATAGGTAAATGACAGTATAGGCCTGTAAGCACACTATCAGTGAACACCTGGTTCAAATTTGAAGAAGATAGAACAAAGTATTCATACTTTGTGCTATCTTCCTCGGACATCCAAGGTTCTGGGTTAGCCTGGCTGTAGTCTCCGCGGTCCGGTCCGGCTCCCCGTAGCTATCACAGCGGTCAGCTGCCCAGCTGACTAATATGGGTGTGTGTGTGACTGAGCATGCGCGGCTGAGGGTCCCCCTGTCCGAGGTTCTGGGTTAGCCTGGCTGTAGTCTCCGCGGTCCAGTCCGGCTCCCCGTAGCTATCACAGCGGTCAGCTGCCCAGCTGACTAATATGGGTGTGTGTGTGTGACTGAGCATGTGCGGCTGAGGGTCCCCCTGTCCGATGTTCTGGGTTAGCCTGGCTGAGTGTCTCTGCTGAGTCCGGCCCGGCCAGCCTGGCTCACTTACTATTCTCACCGGGGCCGGCGGCTGTGGCCAGCTGCCCCCGCCCCCCTGATTCCTGCTCTGTACAGTGTGCCCCAGTGTTTGAACGGGTGGCTGAGTGTCTCTGCTGAGTCCGGCCCGGCCAGCCTGGCTCACTTACTATTCTCACCGGGGGCCGGCGGCTGTGGCCAGCTGCCCCCGCCCCCCTGATTCCTGCTCTGTACAGTGTGCCCCAGTGTTTGAACGGGTGGCTGAGTGTCTCTGCTGAGTCCGGCCCGGCCAGCCTGGCTCACTTACTATTCTCACCGGGGCCGGCGGCTGTGGCCAGCTGCCCCCGCCCCCCTGATTCCTGCTCTGTACAGTGTGCCCCAGTGTTTGAACGGGTGGCTGAGTGTCTCTGCTGAGTCCGGCCCGGCCAGCCTGGCTCACTTACTATTCTCACCGGGGGCCGGCGGCTGTGGCCAGCTGCCCCCGCCCCCCTGATTCCTGCTCTGTACAGTGTGCCCCAGTGTTTGAACGGGTGGCTGAGTGTCTCTGCTGAGTCCGGCCCGGCCAGCCTGGCTCACTTACTATTCTCACCGGGGGCCGGCGGCTGTGGCCAGCTGCCCCCGCCCCCCTGATTCCTGCTCTGTACAGTGTGCCCCAGTGTTTGAACGGGTGGCTGAGTGTCTCTGCTGAGTCCGGCCCGGCCAGCCTGGCTCACTTACTATTCTCACCGGGGGCCGGCGGCTGTGGCCAGCTGCCCCCGCCCCCCTGATTCCTGCTCTGTACAGTGTGCCCCAGTGTTTGAACGGGTGGCTGAGTGTCTCTGCTGAGTCCGGCCCGGCCAGCCTGGCTCACTTACTATTCTCACCGGGGGCCGGCGGCTGTGGCCAGCTGCCCCCGCCCCCCTGATTCCTGCTCTGTACAGTGTGCCCCAGTGTTTGAACGGGTGGCTGAGTGTCTCTGCTGAGTCCGGCCCGGCCAGCCTGGCTCACTTACTATTCTCACCGGGGGCCGGCGGCTGTGGCCAGCTGCCCCCGCCCCCCTGATTCCTGCTCTGTACAGTGTGCCCCAGTGTTTGAACGGGTGGCTGAGTGTCTCTGCTGAGTCCGGCCCGGCCAGCCTGGCTCACTTACTATTCTCACCGGGGGCCGGCGGCTGTGGCCAGCTGCCCCCGCCCCCCTGATTCCTGCTCTGTACAGTGTGCCCCAGTGTTTGAACGGGTGGCTGAGTGTCTCTGCTGAGTCCGGCCCGGCCAGCCTGGCTCACTTACTATTCTCACCGGGGGCCGGCGGCTGTGGCCAGCTGCCCCCGCCCCCCTGATTCCTGCTCTGTACAGTGTGCCCCAGTGTTTGAACGGGTGGCTGAGTGTCTCTGCTGAGTCCGGCCCGGCCAGCCTGGCTCACTTACTATTCTCACCGGGGGCCGGCGGCTGTGGCCAGCTGCCCCCGCCCCCCTGATTCCTGCTCTGTACAGTGTGCCCCAGTGTTTGAACGGGTGGCTGAGTGTCTCTGCTGAGTCCGGCCCGGCCAGCCTGGCTCACTTACTATTCTCACCGGGGCCGGCGGCTGTGGCCAGCTGCCCCCGCCCCCCTGATTCCTGCTCTGTACAGTGTGCCCCAGTGTTTGAACGGGTGGCTGAGTGTCTCTGCTGAGTCCGGCCCGGCCAGCCTGGCTCACTTACTATTCTCACCGGGGGCCGGCGGCTGTGGCCAGCTGCCCCCGCCCCCCTGATTCCTGCTCTGTACAGTGTGCCCCAGTGTTTGAACGGGTGGCTGAGTGTCTCTGCTGAGTCCGGCCCGGCCAGCCTGGCTCACTTACTATTCTCACCGGGGGCCGGCGGCTGTGGCCAGCTGCCCCCGCCCCCCTGATTCCTGCTCTGTACAGTGTGCCCCAGTGTTTGAACGGGTGGCTGAGTGTCTCTGCTGAGTCCGGCCCGGCCAGCCTGGCTCACTTACTATTCTCACCGGGGCCGGCGGCTGTGGCCAGCTGCCCCCGCCCCCCTGATTCCTGCTCTGTACAGTGTGCCCCAGTGTTTGAACGGGTGGCTGAGTGTCTCTGCTGAGTCCGGCCCGGCCAGCCTGGCTCACTTACTATTCTCACCGGGGGCCGGCGGCTGTGGCCAGCTGCCCCCGCCCCCCTGATTCCTGCTCTGTACAGTGTGCCCCAGTGTTTGAACGGGTGGCTGAGTGTCTCTGCTGAGTCCGGCCCGGCCAGCCTGGCTCACTTACTATTCTCACCGGGGGCCGGCGGCTGTGGCCAGCTGCCCCCGCCCCCCTGATTCCTGCTCTGTACAGTGTGCCCCAGTGTTTGAACGGGTGGCTGAGTGTCTCTGCTGAGTCCGGCCCGGCCAGCCTGGCTCACTTACTATTCTCACCGGGGGCCGGCGGCTGTGGCCAGCTGCCCCCGCCCCCCTGATTCCTGCTCTGTACAGTGTGCCCCAGTGTTTGAACGGGTGGCTGAGTGTCTCTGCTGAGTCCGGCCCGGCCAGCCTGGCTCACTTACTATTCTCACCGGGGGCCGGCGGCTGTGGCCAGCTGCCCCCGCCCCCCTGATTCCTGCTCTGTACAGTGTGCCCCAGTGTTTGAACGGGTGGCTGAGTGTCTCTGCTGAGTCCGGCCCGGCCAGCCTGGCTCACTTACTATTCTCACCGGGGGCCGGCGGCTGTGGCCAGCTGCCCCCGCCCCCCTGATTCCTGCTCTGTACAGTGTGCCCCAGTGTTTGAACGGGTGGCTGAGTCTCTCTGCTGAGTCCGGCCCGGCCAGCCTGGCTCACTTACTATTCTCACCGGGGGCCGGCGGCTGTGGCCAGCTGCCCCCGCCCCCCTGATTCCTGCTCTGTACAGTGTGCCCCAGTGTTTGAACGGGTGGCTGAGTCTCTCTGCTGAGTCCGGCCCGGCCAGCCTGGCTCACTTACTATTCTCACCGGGGGCCGGCGGCTGTGGCCAGCTGCCCCCGCCCCCCTGATTCCTGCTCTGTACAGTGTGCCCCAGTGTTTGAACGGGTGGCTGAGTCTCTCTGCTGAGTCCGGCCCGGCCAGCCTGGCTCACTTACTATTCTCACCGGGGGCCGGCGGCTGTGGCCAGCTGCCCCCGCCCCCCTGATTCCTGCTCTGTACAGTGTGCCCCAGTGTTTGAACGGGTGGCTGAGTGTCTCTGCTGAGTCCGGCCCGGCCAGCCTGGCTCACTTACTATTCTCACCGGGGGCCGGCGGCTGTGGCCAGCTGCCCCCGCCCCCCTGATTCCTGCTCTGTACAGTGTGCCCCAGTGTTTGAACGGGTGGCTGAGTGTCTCTGCTGAGTCCGGCCCGGCCAGCCTGGCTCACTTACTATTCTCACCGGGGGCCGGCGGCTGTGGCCAGCTGCCCCCGCCCCCCTGATTCCTGCTCTGTACAGTGTGCCCCAGTGTTTGAACGGGTGGCTGAGTCTCTCTGCTGAGTCCGGCCCGGCCAGCCTGGCTCACTTACTATTCTCACCGGGGGCCGGCGGCTGTGGCCAGCTGCCCCCGCCCCCCTGATTCCTGCTCTGTACAGTGTGCCCCAGTGTTTGAACGGGTGGCTGAGTCTCTCTGCTGAGTCCGGCCCGGCCAGCCTGGCTCACTTACTATTCTCACCGGGGGCCGGCGGCTGTGGCCAGCTGCCCCCGCCCCCCTGATTCCTGCTCTGTACAGTGTGCCCCAGTGTTTGAACGGGTGGCTGAGTCTCTCTGCTGAGTCCGGCCCGGCCAGCCTGGCTCACTTACTATTCTCACCGGGGGCCGGCGGCTGTGGCCAGCTGCCCCCGCCCCCCTGATTCCTGCTCTGTACAGTGTGCCCCAGTGTTTGAACGGGTGGCTGAGTCTCTCTGCTGAGTCCGGCCCGGCCAGCCTGGCTCACTTACTATTCTCACCGGGGGCCGGCGGCTGTGGCCAGCTGCCCCCGCCCCCCTGATTCCTGCTCTGTACAGTGTGCCCCAGTGTTTGAACGGGTGGCTGAGTCTCTCTGCTGAGTCCGGCCCGGCCAGCCTGGCTCACTTACTATTCTCACCGGGGGCCGGCGGCTGTGGCCAGCTGCCCCCGCCCCCCTGATTCCTGCTCTGTACAGTGTGCCCCAGTGTTTGAACGGGTGGCTGAGTCTCTCTGCTGAGTCCGGCCCGGCCAGCCTGGCTCACTTACTATTCTCACCGGGGGCCGGCGGCTGTGGCCAGCTGCCCCCGCCCCCCTGATTCCTGCTCTGTACAGTGTGCCCCAGTGTTTGAACGGGTGGCTGAGTCTCTCTGCTGAGTCCGGCCCGGCCAGCCTGGCTCACTTACTATTCTCACCGGGGGCCGGCGGCTGTGGCCAGCTGCCCCCGCCCCCCTGATTCCTGCTCTGTACAGTGTGCCCCAGTGTTTGAACGGGTGGCTGAGTCTCTCTGCTGAGTCCGGCCCGGCCAGCCTGGCTCACTTACTATTCTCACCGGGGGCCGGCGGCTGTGGCCAGCTGCCCCCGCCCCCCTGATTCCTGCTCTGTACAGTGTGCCCCAGTGTTTGAACGGGTGGCTGAGTCTCTCTGCTGAGTCCGGCCCGGCCAGCCTGGCTCACTTACTATTCTCACCGGGGGCCGGCGGCTGTGGCCAGCTGCCCCCGCCCCCCTGATTCCTGCTCTGTACAGTGTGCCCCAGTGTTTGAACGGGTGGCTGAGTCTCTCTGCTGAGTCCGGCCCGGCCAGCCTGGCTCACTTACTATTCTCACCGGGGGCCGGCGGCTGTGGCCAGCTGCCCCCGCCCCCCTGATTCCTGCTCTGTACAGTGTGCCCCAGTGTTTGAACGGGTGGCTGAGTCTCTCTGCTGAGTCCGGCCCGGCCAGCCTGGCTCACTTACTATTCTCACCGGGGGCCGGCGGCTGTGGCCAGCTGCCCCCGCCCCCCTGATTCCTGCTCTGTACAGTGTGCCCCAGTGTTTGAACGGGTGGCTGAGTCTCTCTGCTGAGTCCGGCCCGGCCAGCCTGGCTCACTTACTATTCTCACCGGGGGCCGGCGGCTGTGGCCAGCTGCCCCCGCCCCCCTGATTCCTGCTCTGTACAGTGTGCCCCAGTGTTTGAACGGGTGGCTGAGTCTCTCTGCTGAGTCCGGCCCGGCCAGCCTGGCTCACTTACTATTCTCACCGGGGGCCGGCGGCTGTGGCCAGCTGCCCCCGCCCCCCTGATTCCTGCTCTGTACAGTGTGCCCCAGTGTTTGAACGGGTGGCTGAGTCTCTCTGCTGAGTCCGGCCCGGCCAGCCTGGCTCACTTACTATTCTCACCGGGGGCCGGCGGCTGTGGCCAGCTGCCCCCGCCCCCCTGATTCCTGCTCTGTACAGTGTGCCCCAGTGTTTGAACGGGTGGCTGAGTCTCTCTGCTGAGTCCGGCCCGGCCAGCCTGGCTCACTTACTATTCTCACCGGGGGCCGGCGGCTGTGGCCAGCTGCCCCCGCCCCCCTGATTCCTGCTCTGTACAGTGTGCCCCAGTGTTTGAACGGGTGGCTGAGTCTCTCTGCTGAGTCCGGCCCGGCCAGCCTGGCTCACTTACTATTCTCACCGGGGGCCGGCGGCTGTGGCCAGCTGCCCCCGCCCCCCTGATTCCTGCTCTGTACAGTGTGCCCCAGTGTTTGAACGGGTGGCTGAGTCTCTCTGCTGAGTCCGGCCCGGCCAGCCTGGCTCACTTACTATTCTCACCGGGGGCCGGCGGCTGTGGCCAGCTGCCCCCGCCCCCCTGATTCCTGCTCTGTACAGTGTGCCCCAGTGTTTGAACGGGTGGCTGAGTCTCTCTGCTGAGTCCGGCCCGGCCAGCCTGGCTCACTTACTATTCTCACCGGGGGCCGGCGGCTGTGGCCAGCTGCCCCCGCCCCCCTGATTCCTGCTCTGTACAGTGTGCCCCAGTGTTTGAACGGGTGGCTGAGTCTCTCTGCTGAGTCCGGCCCGGCCAGCCTGGCTCACTTACTATTCTCACCGGGGGCCGGCGGCTGTGGCCAGCTGCCCCCGCCCCCCTGATTCCTGCTCTGTACAGTGTGCCCCAGTGTTTGAACGGGTGGCTGAGTCTCTCTGCTGAGTCCGGCCCGGCCAGCCTGGCTCACTTACTATTCTCACCGGGGGCCGGCGGCTGTGGCCAGCTGCCCCCGCCCCCCTGATTCCTGCTCTGTACAGTGTGCCCCAGTGTTTGAACGGGTGGCTGAGTCTCTCTGCTGAGTCCGGCCCGGCCAGCCTGGCTCACTTACTATTCTCACCGGGGGCCGGCGGCTGTGGCCAGCTGCCCCCGCCCCCCTGATTCCTGCTCTGTACAGTGTGCCCCAGTGTTTGAACGGGTGGCTGAGTCTCTCTGCTGAGTCCGGCCCGGCCAGCCTGGCTCACTTACTATTCTCACCGGGGGCCGGCGGCTGTGGCCAGCTGCCCCCGCCCCCCTGATTCCTGCTCTGTACAGTGTGCCCCAGTGTTTGAACGGGTGGCTGAGTCTCTCTGCTGAGTCCGGCCCGGCCAGCCTGGCTCACTTACTATTCTCACCGGGGGCCGGCGGCTGTGGCCAGCTGCCCCCGCCCCCCTGATTCCTGCTCTGTACAGTGTGCCCCAGTGTTTGAACGGGTGGCTGAGTCTCTCTGCTGAGTCCGGCCCGGCCAGCCTGGCTCACTTACTATTCTCACCGGGGGCCGGCGGCTGTGGCCAGCTGCCCCCGCCCCCCTGATTCCTGCTCTGTACAGTGTGCCCCAGTGTTTGAACGGGTGGCTGAGTCTCTCTGCTGAGTCCGGCCCGGCCAGCCTGGCTCACTTACTATTCTCACCGGGGGCCGGCGGCTGTGGCCAGCTGCCCCCGCCCCCCTGATTCCTGCTCTGTACAGTGTGCCCCAGTGTTTGAACGGGTGGCTGAGTCTCTCTGCTGAGTCCGGCCCGGCCAGCCTGGCTCACTTACTATTCTCACCGGGGGCCGGCGGCTGTGGCCAGCTGCCCCCGCCCCCCTGATTCCTGCTCTGTACAGTGTGCCCCAGTGTTTGAACGGGTGGCTGAGTCTCTCTGCTGAGTCCGGCCCGGCCAGCCTGGCTCACTTACTATTCTCACCGGGGGCCGGCGGCTGTGGCCAGCTGCCCCCGCCCCCCTGATTCCTGCTCTGTACAGTGTGCCCCAGTGTTTGAACGGGTGGCTGAGTCTCTCTGCTGAGTCCGGCCCGGCCAGCCTGGCTCACTTACTATTCTCACCGGGGGCCGGCGGCTGTGGCCAGCTGCCCCCGCCCCCCTGATTCCTGCTCTGTACAGTGTGCCCCAGTGTTTGAACGGGTGGCTGAGTCTCTCTGCTGAGTCCGGCCCGGCCAGCCTGGCTCACTTACTATTCTCACCGGGGCCGGCGGCTGTGGCCAGCTGCCCCCGCCCCCCTGATTCCTGCTCTGTACAGTGTGCCCCAGTGTTTGAACGGGTGGCTGAGTCTCTCTGCTGAGTCCGGCCCGGCCAGCCTGGCTCACTTACTATTCTCACCGGGGGCCGGCGGCTGTGGCCAGCTGCCCCCGCCCCCCTGATTCCTGCTCTGTACAGTGTGCCCCAGTGTTTGAACGGGTGGCTGAGTCTCTCTGCTGAGTCCGGCCCGGCCAGCCTGGCTCACTTACTATTCTCACCGGGGGCCGGCGGCTGTGGCCAGCTGCCCCCGCCCCCCTGATTCCTGCTCTGTACAGTGTGCCCCAGTGTTTGAACGGGTGGCTGAGTCTCTCTGCTGAGTCCGGCCCGGCCAGCCTGGCTCACTTACTATTCTCACCGGGGGCCGGCGGCTGTGGCCAGCTGCCCCCGCCCCCCTGATTCCTGCTCTGTACAGTGTGCCCCAGTGTTTGAACGGGTGGCTGAGTGTCTCTGCTGAGTCCGGCCCGGCCAGCCTGGCTCACTTACTATTCTCACCGGGGGCCGGCGGCTGTGGCCAGCTGCCCCCGCCCCCCTGATTCCTGCTCTGTACAGTGTGCCCCAGTGTTTGAACGGGTGGCTGAGTCTCTCTGCTGAGTCCGGCCCGGCCAGCCTGGCTCACTTACTATTCTCACCGGGGGCCGGCGGCTGTGGCCAGCTGCCCCCGCCCCCCTGATTCCTGCTCTGTACAGTGTGCCCCAGTGTTTGAACGGGTGGCTGAGTCTCTCTGCTGAGTCCGGCCCGGCCAGCCTGGCTCACTTACTATTCTCACCGGGGGCCGGCGGCTGTGGCCAGCTGCCCCCGCCCCCCTGATTCCTGCTCTGTACAGTGTGCCCCAGTGTTTGAACGGGTGGCTGAGTGTCTCTGCTGAGTCCGGCCCGGCCAGCCTGGCTCACTTACTATTCTCACCGGGGGCCGGCGGCTGTGGCCAGCTGCCCCCGCCCCCCTGATTCCTGCTCTGTACAGTGTGCCCCAGTGTTTGAACGGGTGGCTGAGTCTCTCTGCTGAGTCCGGCCCGGCCAGCCTGGCTCACTTACTATTCTCACCGGGGGCCGGCGGCTGTGGCCAGCTGCCCCCGCCCCCCTGATTCCTGCTCTGTACAGTGTGCCCCAGTGTTTGAACGGGTGGCTGAGTCTCTCTGCTGAGTCCGGCCCGGCCAGCCTGGCTCACTTACTATTCTCACCGGGGGCCGGCGGCTGTGGCCAGCTGCCCCCGCCCCCCTGATTCCTGCTCTGTACAGTGTGCCCCAGTGTTTGAACGGGTGGCTGAGTGTCTCTGCTGAGTCCGGCCCGGCCAGCCTGGCTCACTTACTATTCTCACCGGGGGCCGGCGGCTGTGGCCAGCTGCCCCCGCCCCCCTGATTCCTGCTCTGTACAGTGTGCCCCAGTGTTTGAACGGGTGGCTGAGTGTCTCTGCTGAGTCCGGCCCGGCCAGCCTGGCTCACTTACTATTCTCACCGGGGGCCGGCGGCTGTGGCCAGCTGCCCCCGCCCCCCTGATTCCTGCTCTGTACAGTGTGCCCCAGTGTTTGAACGGGTGGCTGAGTCTCTCTGCTGAGTCCGGCCCGGCCAGCCTGGCTCACTTACTATTCTCACCGGGGGCCGGCGGCTGTGGCCAGCTGCCCCCGCCCCCCTGATTCCTGCTCTGTACAGTGTGCCCCAGTGTTTGAACGGGTGGCTGAGTGTCTCTGCTGAGTCCGGCCCGGCCAGCCTGGCTCACTTACTATTCTCACCGGGGGCCGGCGGCTGTGGCCAGCTGCCCCCGCCCCCCTGATTCCTGCTCTGTACAGTGTGCCCCAGTGTTTGAACGGGTGGCTGAGTCTCTCTGCTGAGTCCGGCCCGGCCAGCCTGGCTCACTTACTATTCTCACCGGGGGCCGGCGGCTGTGGCCAGCTGCCCCCGCCCCCCTGATTCCTGCTCTGTACAGTGTGCCCCAGTGTTTGAACGGGTGGCTGAGTCTCTCTGCTGAGTCCGGCCCGGCCAGCCTGGCTCACTTACTATTCTCACCGGGGGCCGGCGGCTGTGGCCAGCTGCCCCCGCCCCCCTGATTCCTGCTCTGTACAGTGTGCCCCAGTGTTTGAACGGGTGGCTGAGTCTCTCTGCTGAGTCCGGCCCGGCCAGCCTGGCTCACTTACTATTCTCACCGGGGGCCGGCGGCTGTGGCCAGCTGCCCCCGCCCCCCTGATTCCTGCTCTGTACAGTGTGCCCCAGTGTTTGAACGGGTGGCTGAGTCTCTCTGCTGAGTCCGGCCCGGCCAGCCTGGCTCACTTACTATTCTCACCGGGGGCCGGCGGCTGTGGCCAGCTGCCCCCGCCCCCCTGATTCCTGCTCTGTACAGTGTGCCCCAGTGTTTGAACGGGTGGCTGAGTCTCTCTGCTGAGTCCGGCCCGGCCAGCCTGGCTCACTTACTATTCTCACCGGGGGCCGGCGGCTGTGGCCAGCTGCCCCCGCCCCCCTGATTCCTGCTCTGTACAGTGTGCCCCAGTGTTTGAACGGGTGGCTGAGTCTCTCTGCTGAGTCCGGCCCGGCCAGCCTGGCTCACTTACTATTCTCACCGGGGGCCGGCGGCTGTGGCCAGCTGCCCCCGCCCCCCTGATTCCTGCTCTGTACAGTGTGCCCCAGTGTTTGAACGGGTGGCTGAGTCTCTCTGCTGAGTCCGGCCCGGCCAGCCTGGCTCACTTACTATTCTCACCGGGGGCCGGCGGCTGTGGCCAGCTGCCCCCGCCCCCCTGATTCCTGCTCTGTACAGTGTGCCCCAGTGTTTGAACGGGTGGCTGAGTCTCTCTGCTGAGTCCGGCCCGGCCAGCCTGGCTCACTTACTATTCTCACCGGGGGCCGGCGGCTGTGGCCAGCTGCCCCCGCCCCCCTGATTCCTGCTCTGTACAGTGTGCCCCAGTGTTTGAACGGGTGGCTGAGTCTCTCTGCTGAGTCCGGCCCGGCCAGCCTGGCTCACTTACTATTCTCACCGGGGGCCGGCGGCTGTGGCCAGCTGCCCCCGCCCCCCTGATTCCTGCTCTGTACAGTGTGCCCCAGTGTTTGAACGGGTGGCTGAGTCTCTCTGCTGAGTCCGGCCCGGCCAGCCTGGCTCACTTACTATTCTCACCGGGGGCCGGCGGCTGTGGCCAGCTGCCCCCGCCCCCCTGATTCCTGCTCTGTACAGTGTGCCCCAGTGTTTGAACGGGTGGCTGAGTCTCTCTGCTGAGTCCGGCCCGGCCAGCCTGGCTCACTTACTATTCTCACCGGGGGCCGGCGGCTGTGGCCAGCTGCCCCCGCCCCCCTGATTCCTGCTCTGTACAGTGTGCCCCAGTGTTTGAACGGGTGGCTGAGTCTCTCTGCTGAGTCCGGCCCGGCCAGCCTGGCTCACTTACTATTCTCACCGGGGGCCGGCGGCTGTGGCCAGCTGCCCCCGCCCCCCTGATTCCTGCTCTGTACAGTGTGCCCCAGTGTTTGAACGGGTGGCTGAGTCTCTCTGCTGAGTCCGGCCCGGCCAGCCTGGCTCACTTACTATTCTCACCGGGGGCCGGCGGCTGTGGCCAGCTGCCCCCGCCCCCCTGATTCCTGCTCTGTACAGTGTGCCCCAGTGTTTGAACGGGTGGCTGAGTCTCTCTGCTGAGTCCGGCCCGGCCAGCCTGGCTCACTTACTATTCTCACCGGGGGCCGGCGGCTGTGGCCAGCTGCCCCCGCCCCCCTGATTCCTGCTCTGTACAGTGTGCCCCAGTGTTTGAACGGGTGGCTGAGTCTCTCTGCTGAGTCCGGCCCGGCCAGCCTGGCTCACTTACTATTCTCACCGGGGGCCGGCGGCTGTGGCCAGCTGCCCCCGCCCCCCTGATTCCTGCTCTGTACAGTGTGCCCCAGTGTTTGAACGGGTGGCTGAGTCTCTCTGCTGAGTCCGGCCCGGCCAGCCTGGCTCACTTACTATTCTCACCGGGGGCCGGCGGCTGTGGCCAGCTGCCCCCGCCCCCCTGATTCCTGCTCTGTACAGTGTGCCCCAGTGTTTGAACGGGTGGCTGAGTCTCTCTGCTGAGTCCGGCCCGGCCAGCCTGGCTCACTTACTATTCTCACCGGGGGCCGGCGGCTGTGGCCAGCTGCCCCCGCCCCCCTGATTCCTGCTCTGTACAGTGTGCCCCAGTGTTTGAACGGGTGGCTGAGTCTCTCTGCTGAGTCCGGCCCGGCCAGCCTGGCTCACTTACTATTCTCACCGGGGGCCGGCGGCTGTGGCCAGCTGCCCCCGCCCCCCTGATTCCTGCTCTGTACAGTGTGCCCCAGTGTTTGAACGGGTGGCTGAGTCTCTCTGCTGAGTCCGGCCCGGCCAGCCTGGCTCACTTACTATTCTCACCGGGGGCCGGCGGCTGTGGCCAGCTGCCCCCGCCCCCCTGATTCCTGCTCTGTACAGTGTGCCCCAGTGTTTGAACGGGTGGCTGAGTCTCTCTGCTGAGTCCGGCCCGGCCAGCCTGGCTCACTTACTATTCTCACCGGGGGCCGGCGGCTGTGGCCAGCTGCCCCCGCCCCCCTGATTCCTGCTCTGTACAGTGTGCCCCAGTGTTTGAACGGGTGGCTGAGTCTCTCTGCTGAGTCCGGCCCGGCCAGCCTGGCTCACTTACTATTCTCACCGGGGGCCGGCGGCTGTGGCCAGCTGCCCCCGCCCCCCTGATTCCTGCTCTGTACAGTGTGCCCCAGTGTTTGAACGGGTGGCTGAGTCTCTCTGCTGAGTCCGGCCCGGCCAGCCTGGCTCACTTACTATTCTCACCGGGGGCCGGCGGCTGTGGCCAGCTGCCCCCGCCCCCCTGATTCCTGCTCTGTACAGTGTGCCCCAGTGTTTGAACGGGTGGCTGAGTCTCTCTGCTGAGTCCGGCCCGGCCAGCCTGGCTCACTTACTATTCTCACCGGGGCCGGCGGCTGTGGCCAGCTGCCCCCGCCCCCCTGATTCCTGCTCTGTACAGTGTGCCCCAGTGTTTGAACGGGTGGCTGAGTCTCTCTGCTGAGTCCGGCCCGGCCAGCCTGGCTCACTTACTATTCTCACCGGGGGCCGGCGGCTGTGGCCAGCTGCCCCCGCCCCCCTGATTCCTGCTCTGTACAGTGTGCCCCAGTGTTTGAACGGGTGGCTGAGTCTCTCTGCTGAGTCCGGCCCGGCCAGCCTGGCTCACTTACTATTCTCACCGGGGGCCGGCGGCTGTGGCCAGCTGCCCCCGCCCCCCTGATTCCTGCTCTGTACAGTGTGCCCCAGTGTTTGAACGGGTGGCTGAGTCTCTCTGCTGAGTCCGGCCCGGCCAGCCTGGCTCACTTACTATTCTCACCGGGGGCCGGCGGCTGTGGCCAGCTGCCCCCGCCCCCCTGATTCCTGCTCTGTACAGTGTGCCCCAGTGTTTGAACGGGTGGCTGAGTCTCTCTGCTGAGTCCGGCCCGGCCAGCCTGGCTCACTTACTATTCTCACCGGGGGCCGGCGGCTGTGGCCAGCTGCCCCCGCCCCCCTGATTCCTGCTCTGTACAGTGTGCCCCAGTGTTTGAACGGGTGGCTGAGTCTCTCTGCTGAGTCCGGCCCGGCCAGCCTGGCTCACTTACTATTCTCACCGGGGGCCGGCGGCTGTGGCCAGCTGCCCCCGCCCCCCTGATTCCTGCTCTGTACAGTGTGCCCCAGTGTTTGAACGGGTGGCTGAGTCTCTCTGCTGAGTCCGGCCCGGCCAGCCTGGCTCACTTACTATTCTCACCGGGGCCGGCGGCTGTGGCCAGCTGCCCCCGCCCCCCTGATTCCTGCTCTGTACAGTGTGCCCCAGTGTTTGAACGGGTGGCTGAGTCTCTCTGCTGAGTCCGGCCCGGCCAGCCTGGCTCACTTACTATTCTCACCGGGGCCGGCGGCTGTGGCCAGCTGCCCCCGCCCCCCTGATTCCTGCTCTGTACAGTGTGCCCCAGTGTTTGAACGGGTGGCTGAGTCTCTCTGCTGAGTCCGGCCCGGCCAGCCTGGCTCACTTACTATTCTCACCGGGGGCCGGCGGCTGTGGCCAGCTGCCCCCGCCCCCCTGATTCCTGCTCTGTACAGTGTGCCCCAGTGTTTGAACGGGTGGCTGAGTCTCTCTGCTGAGTCCGGCCCGGCCAGCCTGGCTCACTTACTATTCTCACCGGGGGCCGGCGGCTGTGGCCAGCTGCCCCCGCCCCCCTGATTCCTGCTCTGTACAGTGTGCCCCAGTGTTTGAACGGGTGGCTGAGTCTCTCTGCTGAGTCCGGCCCGGCCAGCCTGGCTCACTTACTATTCTCACCGGGGGCCGGCGGCTGTGGCCAGCTGCCCCCGCCCCCCTGATTCCTGCTCTGTACAGTGTGCCCCAGTGTTTGAACGGGTGGCTGAGTCTCTCTGCTGAGTCCGGCCCGGCCAGCCTGGCTCACTTACTATTCTCACCGGGGGCCGGCGGCTGTGGCCAGCTGCCCCCGCCCCCCTGATTCCTGCTCTGTACAGTGTGCCCCAGTGTTTGAACGGGTGGCTGAGTCTCTCTGCTGAGTCCGGCCCGGCCAGCCTGGCTCACTTACTATTCTCACCGGGGGCCGGCGGCTGTGGCCAGCTGCCCCCGCCCCCCTGATTCCTGCTCTGTACAGTGTGCCCCAGTGTTTGAACGGGTGGCTGAGTCTCTCTGCTGAGTCCGGCCCGGCCAGCCTGGCTCACTTACTATTCTCACCGGGGGCGGCGGCTGTGGCCAGCTGCCCCCGCCCCCCTGATTCCTGCTCTGTACAGTGTGCCCCAGTGTTTGAACGGGTGGCTGAGTCTCTCTGCTGAGTCCGGCCCGGCCAGCCTGGCTCACTTACTATTCTCACCGGGGGCCGGCGGCTGTGGCCAGCTGCCCCCGCCCCCCTGATTCCTGCTCTGTACAGTGTGCCCCAGTGTTTGAACGGGTGGCTGAGTCTCTCTGCTGAGTCCGGCCCGGCCAGCCTGGCTCACTTACTATTCTCACCGGGGCCGGCGGCTGTGGCCAGCTGCCCCCGCCCCCCTGATTCCTGCTCTGTACAGTGTGCCCCAGTGTTTGAACGGGTGGCTGAGTCTCTCTGCTGAGTCCGGCCCGGCCAGCCTGGCTCACTTACTATTCTCACCGGGGCCGGCGGCTCTGGCCAGCTGCCCCCGCCCCCCTGATTCCTGCTCTGTACAGTGTGCCCCAGTGTTTGAACGGGTGGCTGAGTCTCTCTGCTGAGTCCGGCCCGGCCAGCCTGGCTCACTTACTATTCTCACCGGGGGCCGGCGGCTCTGGCCAGCTGCCCCCGCCCCCCTGATTCCTGCTCTGTACAGTGTGCCCCAGTGTTTGAACGGGTGGCTGAGTCTCTCTGCTGAGTCCGGCCCGGCCAGCCTGGCTCACTTACTATTCTCACCGGGGGCCGGCGGCTCTGGCCAGCTGCCCCCGCCCCCCTGATTCCTGCTCTGTACAGTGTGCCCCAGTGTTTGAACGGGTGGCTGAGTCTCTCTGCTGAGTCCGGCCCGGCCAGCCTGGCTCACTTACTATTCTCACCGGGGGCCGGCGGCTGTGGCCAGCTGCCCCCGCCCCCCTGATTCCTGCTCTGTACAGTGTGCCCCAGTGTTTGAACGGGTGGCTGAGTCTCTCTGCTGAGTCCGGCCCGGCCAGCCTGGCTCACTTACTATTCTCACCGGGGCCGGCGGCTGTGGCCAGCTGCCCCCGCCCCCCTGATTCCTGCTCTGTACAGTGTGCCCCAGTGTTTGAACGGGTGGCTGAGTCTCTCTGCTGAGTCCGGCCCGGCCAGCCTGGCTCACTTACTATTCTCACCGGGGGCCGGCGGCTCTGGCCAGCTGCCCCCGCCCCCTGATTCCTGCTCTGTACAGTGTGCCCCAGTGTTTGAACGGGTGGCTGAGTCTCTCTGCTGAGTCCGGCCCGGCCAGCCTGGCTCACTTACTATTCTCACCGGGGGCCGGCGGCTCTGGCCAGCTGCCCCCGCCCCCCTGATTCCTGCTCTGTACAGTGTGCCCCAGTGTTTGAACGGGTGGCTGAGTCTCTCTGCTGAGTCCGGCCCGGCCAGCCTGGCTCACTTACTATTCTCACCGGGGGCCGGCGGCTCTGGCCAGCTGCCCCCGCCCCCCTGATTCCTGCTCTGTACAGTGTGCCCCAGTGTTTGAACGGGTGGCTGAGTCTCTCTGCTGAGTCCGGCCCGGCCAGCCTGGCTCACTTACTATTCTCACCGGGGGCCGGCGGCTCTGGCCAGCTGCCCCCGCCCCCCTGATTCCTGCTCTGTACAGTGTGCCCCAGTGTTTGAACGGGTGGCTGAGTCTCTCTGCTGAGTCCGGCCCGGCCAGCCTGGCTCACTTACTATTCTCACCGGGGGCCGGCGGCTCTGGCCAGCTGCCCCCGCCCCCCTGATTCCTGCTCTGTACAGTGTGCCCCAGTGTTTGAACGGGTGGCTGAGTCTCTCTGCTGAGTCCGGCCCGGCCAGCCTGGCTCACTTACTATTCTCACCGGGGCCGGCGGCTGTGGCCAGCTGCCCCCGCCCCCCTGATTCCTGCTCTGTACAGTGTGCCCCAGTGTTTGAACGGGTGGCTGAGTCTCTCTGCTGAGTCCGGCCCGGCCAGCCTGGCTCACTTACTATTCTCACCGGGGGCCGGCGGCTCTGGCCAGCTGCCCCCGCCCCCCTGATTCCTGCTCTGTACAGTGTGCCCCAGTGTTTGAACGGGTGGCTGAGTCTCTCTGCTGAGTCCGGCCCGGCCAGCCTGGCTCACTTACTATTCTCACCGGGGGCCGGCGGCTCTGGCCAGCTGCCCCCGCCCCCCTGATTCCTGCTCTGTACAGTGTGCCCCAGTGTTTGAACGGGTGGCTGAGTCTCTCTGCTGAGTCCGGCCCGGCCAGCCTGGCTCACTTACTATTCTCACCGGGGGCCGGCGGCTCTGGCCAGCTGCCCCCGCCCCCTGATTCCTGCTCTGTACAGTGTGCCCCAGTGTTTGAACGGGTGGCTGAGTCTCTCTGCTGAGTCCGGCCCGGCCAGCCTGGCTCACTTACTATTCTCACCGGGGGCCGGCGGCTCTGGCCAGCTGCCCCCGCCCCCCTGATTCCTGCTCTGTACAGTGTGCCCCAGTGTTTGAACGGGTGGCTGAGTCTCTCTGCTGAGTCCGGCCCGGCCAGCCTGGCTCACTTACTATTCTCACCGGGGGCCGGCGGCTCTGGCCAGCTGCCCCCGCCCCCCTGATTCCTGCTCTGTACAGTGTGCCCCAGTGTTTGAACGGGTGGCTGAGTCTCTCTGCTGAGTCCGGCCCGGCCAGCCTGGCTCACTTACTATTCTCACCGGGGGCCGGCGGCTCTGGCCAGCTGCCCCCGCCCCCCTGATTCCTGCTCTGTACAGTGTGCCCCAGTGTTTGAACGGGTGGCTGAGTCTCTCTGCTGAGTCCGGCCCGGCCAGCCTGGCTCACTTACTATTCTCACCGGGGGCCGGCGGCTCTGGCCAGCTGCCCCCCCCCCCTGATTCCTGCTCTGTACAGTGTGCCCCAGTGTTTGAACGGGTGGCTGAGTCTCTCTGCTGAGTCCGGCCCGGCCAGCCTGGCTCACTTACTATTCTCACCGGGGGCCGGCGGCTCTGGCCAGCTGCCCCCGCCCCCCTGATTCCTGCTCTGTACAGTGTGCCCCAGTGTTTGAACGGGTGGCTGAGTCTCTCTGCTGAGTCCGGCCCGGCCAGCCTGGCTCACTTACTATTCTCACCGGGGGCCGGCGGCTGTGGCCAGCTGCCCCCGCCCCCCTGATTCCTGCTCTGTACAGTGTGCCCCAGTGTTTGAACGGGTGGCTGAGTCTCTCTGCTGAGTCCGGCCCGGCCAGCCTGGCTCACTTACTATTCTCACCGGGGCCGGCGGCTCTGGCCAGCTGCCCCCGCCCCCCTGATTCCTGCTCTGTACAGTGTGCCCCAGTGTTTGAACGGGTGGCTGAGTCTCTCTGCTGAGTCCGGCCCGGCCAGCCTGGCTCACTTACTATTCTCACCGGGGGCCGGCGGCTCTGGCCAGCTGCCCCCGCCCCCCTGATTCCTGCTCTGTACAGTGTGCCCCAGTGTTTGAACGGGTGGCTGAGTCTCTCTGCTGAGTCCGGCCCGGCCAGCCTGGCTCACTTACTATTCTCACCGGGGCCGGCGGCTCTGGCCAGCTGCCCCCGCCCCCCTGATTCCTGCTCTGTACAGTGTGCCCCAGTGTTTGAACGGGTGGCTGAGTCTCTCTGCTGAGTCCGGCCCGGCCAGCCTGGCTCACTTACTATTCTCACCGGGGGCCGGCGGCTCTGGCCAGCTGCCCCCGCCCCCCTGATTCCTGCTCTGTACAGTGTGCCCCAGTGTTTGAACGGGTGGCTGAGTCTCTCTGCTGAGTCCGGCCCGGCCAGCCTGGCTCACTTACTATTCTCACCGGGGGCCGGCGGCTCTGGCCAGCTGCCCCCGCCCCCCTGATTCCTGCTCTGTACAGTGTGCCCCAGTGTTTGAACGGGTGGCTGAGTCTCTCTGCTGAGTCCGGCCCGGCCAGCCTGGCTCACTTACTATTCTCACCGGGGGCCGGCGGCTCTGGCCAGCTGCCCCCGCCCCCCTGATTCCTGCTCTGTACAGTGTGCCCCAGTGTTTGAACGGGTGGCTGAGTCTCTCTGCTGAGTCCGGCCCGGCCAGCCTGGCTCACTTACTATTCTCACCGGGGGCCGGCGGCTCTGGCCAGCTGCCCCCGCCCCCTGATTCCTGCTCTGTACAGTGTGCCCCAGTGTTTGAACGGGTGGCTGAGTCTCTCTGCTGAGTCCGGCCCGGCCAGCCTGGCTCACTTACTATTCTCACCGGGGGCCGGCGGCTCTGGCCAGCTGCCCCCGCCCCCCTGATTCCTGCTCTGTACAGTGTGCCCCAGTGTTTGAACGGGTGGCTGAGTCTCTCTGCTGAGTCCGGCCCGGCCAGCCTGGCTCACTTACTATTCTCACCGGGGCCGGCGGCTCTGGCCAGCTGCCCCCGCCCCCCTGATTCCTGCTCTGTACAGTGTGCCCCAGTGTTTGAACGGGTGGCTGAGTCTCTCTGCTGAGTCCGGCCCGGCCAGCCTGGCTCACTTACTATTCTCACCGGGGGCCGGCGGCTCTGGCCAGCTGCCCCCGCCCCCCTGATTCCTGCTCTGTACAGTGTGCCCCAGTGTTTGAACGGGTGGCTGAGTCTCTCTGCTGAGTCCGGCCCGGCCAGCCTGGCTCACTTACTATTCTCACCGGGGGCCGGCGGCTCTGGCCAGCTGCCCCCGCCCCCCTGATTCCTGCTCTGTACAGTGTGCCCCAGTGTTTGAACGGGTGGCTGAGTCTCTCTGCTGAGTCCGGCCCGGCCAGCCTGGCTCACTTACTATTCTCACCGGGGGCCGGCGGCTCTGGCCAGCTGCCCCCGCCCCCCTGATTCCTGCTCTGTACAGTGTGCCCCAGTGTTTGAACGGGTGGCTGAGTCTCTCTGCTGAGTCCGGCCCGGCCAGCCTGGCTCACTTACTATTCTCACCGGGGGCCGGCGGCTGGCCAGCTGCCCCCGCCCCCCTGATTCCTGCTCTGTACAGTGTGCCCCAGTGTTTGAACGGGTGGCTGAGTCTCTCTGCTGAGTCCGGCCCGGCCAGCCTGGCTCACTTACTATTCTCACCGGGGGCCGGCGGCTCTGGCCAGCTGCCCCCGCCCCCCTGATTCCTGCTCTGTACAGTGTGCCCCAGTGTTTGAACGGGTGGCTGAGTCTCTCTGCTGAGTCCGGCCCGGCCAGCCTGGCTCACTTACTATTCTCACCGGGGGCCGGCGGCTCTGGCCAGCTGCCCCCGCCCCCCTGATTCCTGCTCTGTACAGTGTGCCCCAGTGTTTGAACGGGTGGCTGAGTCTCTCTGCTGAGTCCGGCCCGGCCAGCCTGGCTCACTTACTATTCTCACCGGGGGCCGGCGGCTGTGGCCAGCTGCCCCCGCCCCCCTGATTCCTGCTCTGTACAGTGTGCCCCAGTGTTTGAACGGGTGGCTGAGTCTCTCTGCTGAGTCCGGCCCGGCCAGCCTGGCTCACTTACTATTCTCACCGGGGGCCGGCGGCTCTGGCCAGCTGCCCCCGCCCCCCTGATTCCTGCTCTGTACAGTGTGCCCCAGTGTTTGAACGGGTGGCTGAGTCTCTCTGCTGAGTCCGGCCCGGCCAGCCTGGCTCACTTACTATTCTCACCGGGGGCCGGCGGCTCTGGCCAGCTGCCCCGCCCCCCTGATTCCTGCTCTGTACAGTGTGCCCCAGTGTTTGAACGGGTGGCTGAGTCTCTCTGCTGAGTCCGGCCCGGCAGCCTGGCTCACTTACTATTCTCACCGGGGGCCGGCGGCTCTGGCCAGCTGCCCCCGCCCCCCTGATTCCTGCTCTGTACAGTGTGCCCCAGTGTTTGAACGGGTGGCTGAGTCTCTCTGCTGAGTCCGGCCCGGCCAGCCTGGCTCACTTACTATTCTCACCGGGGGCCGGCGGCTCTGGCCAGCTGCCCCCGCCCCCCTGATTCCTGCTCTGTACAGTGTGCCCCAGTGTTTGAACGGGTGGCTGAGTCTCTCTGCTGAGTCCGGCCCGCCAGCCTGGCTCACTTACTATTCTCACCGGGGGCCGGCGGCTCTGGCCAGCTGCCCCCGCCCCCCTGATTCCTGCTCTGTACAGTGTGCCCCAGTGTTTGAACGGGTGGCTGAGTCTCTCTGCTGAGTCCGGCCCGCCAGCCTGGCTCACTTACTATTCTCACCGGGGGCCGGCGGCTCTGGCCAGCTGCCCCCGCCCCCCTGATTCCTGCTCTGTACAGTGTGCCCCAGTGTTTGAACGGGTGGCTGAGTCTCTCTGCTGAGTCCGGCCCGGCCAGCCTGGCTCACTTACTATTCTCACCGGGGGCCGGCGGCTCTGGCCAGCTGCCCCCGCCCCCCTGATTCCTGCTCTGTACAGTGTGCCCCAGTGTTTGAACGGGTGGCTGAGTCTCTCTGCTGAGTCCGGCCCGGCCAGCCTGGCTCACTTACTATTCTCACCGGGGGCCGGCGGCTCTGGCCAGCTGCCCCCGCCCCCCTGATTCCTGCTCTGTACAGTGTGCCCCAGTGTTTGAACGGGTGGCTGAGTCTCTCTGCTGAGTCCGGCCCGGCCAGCCTGGCTCACTTACTATTCTCACCGGGGGCCGGCGGCTCTGGCCAGCTGCCCCCGCCCCCCTGATTCCTGCTCTGTACAGTGTGCCCCAGTGTTTGAACGGGTGGCTGAGTCTCTCTGCTGAGTCCGGCCCGGCCAGCCTGGCTCACTTACTATTCTCACCGGGGGCCGGCGGCTCTGGCCAGCTGCCCCCGCCCCCCTGATTCCGGCTCTGTACAGTGTGCCCCAGTGTTTGAACGGGTGGCTGAGTCTCTCTGCTGAGTCCGGCCCGGCCAGCCTGGCTCACTTACTATTCTCACCGGGGGCCGGCGGCTCTGGCCAGCTGCCCCCGCCCCCCTGATTCCTGCTCTGTACAGTGTGCCCCAGTGTTTGAACGGGTGGCTGAGTCTCTCTGCTGAGTCCGGCCCGGCCAGCCTGGCTCACTTACTATTCTCACCGGGGCCGGCGGCTCTGGCCAGCTGCCCCCGCCCCCCTGATTCCTGCTCTGTACAGTGTGCCCCAGTGTTTGAACGGGTGGCTGAGTCTCTCTGCTGAGTCCGGCCCGGCCAGCCTGGCTCACTTACTATTCTCACCGGGGGCCGGCGGCTCTGGCCAGCTGCCCCCGCCCCCCTGATTCCTGCTCTGTACAGTGTGCCCCAGTGTTTGAACGGGGCTGAGTCTCTCTGCTGAGTCCGGCCCGGCCAGCCTGGCTCACTTACTATTCTCACCGGGGGCCGGCGGCTCTGGCCAGCTGCCCCCGCCCCCCTGATTCCTGCTCTGTACAGTGTGCCCCAGTGTTTGAACGGGTGGCTGAGTCTCTCTGCTGAGTCCGGCCCGGCCAGCCTGGCTCACTTACTATTCTCACCGGGGGCCGGCGGCTCTGGCCAGCTGCCCCCGCCCCCCTGATTCCTGCTCTGTACAGTGTGCCCCAGTGTTTGAACGGGTGGCTGAGTCTCTCTGCTGAGTCCGGCCCGGCCAGCCTGGCTCACTTACTATTCTCACCGGGGGCCGGCGGCTCTGGCCAGCTGCCCCCGCCCCCCTGATTCCTGCTCTGTACAGTGTGCCCCAGTGTTTGAACGGGTGGCTGAGTCTCTCTGCTGAGTCCGGCCCGGCCAGCCTGGCTCACTTACTATTCTCACCGGGGGCCGGCGGCTCTGGCCAGCTGCCCCCGCCCCCCTGATTCCTGCTCTGTACAGTGTGCCCCAGTGTTTGAACGGGTGGCTGAGTCTCTCTGCTGAGTCCGGCCCGGCCAGCCTGGCTCACTTACTATTCTCACCGGGGGCCGGCGGCTCTGGCCAGCTGCCCCCGCCCCCCTGATTCCTGCTCTGTACAGTGTGCCCCAGTGTTTGAACGGGTGGCTGAGTCTCTCTGCTGAGTCCGGCCCGGCCAGCCTGGCTCACTTACTATTCTCACCGGGGGCCGGCGGCTCTGGCCAGCTGCCCCCGCCCCCCTGATTCCTGCTCTGTACAGTGTGCCCCAGTGTTTGAACGGGTGGCTGAGTCTCTCTGCTGAGTCCGGCCCGGCCAGCCTGGCTCACTTACTATTCTCACCGGGGGCCGGCGGCTCTGGCCAGCTGCCCCCGCCCCCCTGATTCCTGCTCTGTACAGTGTGCCCCAGTGTTTGAACGGGTGGCTGAGTCTCTCTGCTGAGTCCGGCCCGGCCAGCCTGGCTCACTTACTATTCTCACCGGGGGCCGGCGGCTCTGGCCAGCTGCCCCCGCCCCCCTGATTCCTGCTCTGTACAGTGTGCCCCAGTGTTTGAACGGGTGGCTGAGTCTCTCTGCTGAGTCCGGCCCGGCCAGCCTGGCTCACTTACTATTCTCACCGGGGGCCGGCGGCTCTGGCCAGCTGCCCCCGCCCCCCTGATTCCTGCTCTGTACAGTGTGCCCCAGTGTTTGAACGGGTGGCTGAGTCTCTCTGCTGAGTCCGGCCCGGCCAGCCTGGCTCACTTACTATTCTCACCGGGGGCCGGCGGCTCTGGCCAGCTGCCCCCGCCCCCCTGATTCCTGCTCTGTACAGTGTGCCCCAGTGTTTGAACGGGTGGCTGAGTCTCTCTGCTGAGTCCGGCCCGGCCAGCCTGGCTCACTTACTATTCTCACCGGGGCCGGCGGCTCTGGCCAGCTGCCCCCGCCCCCCTGATTCCTGCTCTGTACAGTGTGCCCCAGTGTTTGAACGGGTGGCTGAGTCTCTCTGCTGAGTCCGGCCCGGCCAGCCTGGCTCACTTACTATTCTCACCGGGGGCCGGCGGCTCTGGCCAGCTGCCCCCGCCCCCCTGATTCCTGCTCTGTACAGTGTGCCCCAGTGTTTGAACGGGTGGCTGAGTCTCTCTGCTGAGTCCGGCCCGGCCAGCCTGGCTCACTTACTATTCTCACCGGGGGCCGGCGGCTCTGGCCAGCTGCCCCCGCCCCCCTGATTCCTGCTCTGTACAGTGTGCCCCAGTGTTTGAACGGGTGGCTGAGTCTCTCTGCTGAGTCCGGCCCGGCCAGCCTGGCTCACTTACTATTCTCACCGGGGGCCGGCGGCTCTGGCCAGCTGCCCCCGCCCCCCTGATTCCTGCTCTGTACAGTGTGCCCCAGTGTTTGAACGGGTGGCTGAGTCTCTCTGCTGAGTCCGGCCCGGCCAGCCTGGCTCACTTACTATTCTCACCGGGGGCCGGCGGCTCTGGCCAGCTGCCCCCGCCCCCCTGATTCCTGCTCTGTACAGTGTGCCCCAGTGTTTGAACGGGTGGCTGAGTCTCTCTGCTGAGTCCGGCCCGGCCAGCCTGGCTCACTTACTATTCTCACCGGGGGCCGGCGGCTCTGGCCAGCTGCCCCCGCCCCCCTGATTCCTGCTCTGTACAGTGTGCCCCAGTGTTTGAACGGGTGGCTGAGTCTCTCTGCTGAGTCCGGCCCGCCAGCCTGGCTCACTTACTATTCTCACCGGGGGCCGGCGGCTCTGGCCAGCTGCCCCCGCCCCCCTGATTCCTGCTCTGTACAGTGTGCCCCAGTGTTTGAACGGGTGGCTGAGTCTCTCTGCTGAGTCCGGCCCGGCCAGCCTGGCTCACTTACTATTCTCACCGGGGGCCGGCGGCTCTGGCCAGCTGCCCCCGCCCCCCTGATTCCTGCTCTGTACAGTGTGCCCCAGTGTTTGAACGGGTGGCTGAGTCTCTCTGCTGAGTCCGGCCCGGCCAGCCTGGCTCACTTACTATTCTCACCGGGGGCCGGCGGCTCTGGCCAGCTGCCCCCGCCCCCCTGATTCCTGCTCTGTACAGTGTGCCCCAGTGTTTGAACGGGTGGCTGAGTCTCTCTGCTGAGTCCGGCCCGGCCAGCCTGGCTCACTTACTATTCTCACCGGGGGCCGGCGGCTCTGGCCAGCTGCCCCCGCCCCCCTGATTCCTGCTCTGTACAGTGTGCCCCAGTGTTTGAACGGGTGGCTGAGTCTCTCTGCTGAGTCCGCCCGGCCAGCCTGGCTCACTTACTATTCTCACCGGGGGCCGGCGGCTCTGGCCAGCTGCCCCCGCCCCCCTGATTCCTGCTCTGTACAGTGTGCCCCAGTGTTTGAACGGGTGGCTGAGTCTCTCTGCTGAGTCCGGCCCGGCCAGCCTGGCTCACTTACTATTCTCACCGGGGGCCGGCGGCTGTGTGTGAGTCCGGCCCGGCCAGCCAGAGGTTCTGGGTTAGCCTGGCTGTAGTCTCCGCGGTCCGGTCCGGATCCCCGTAGCTATCACAGCGGTCAGCCGCCCAGCTGACTAATATGGGTGTGTGTGTGACTGAGCATGCGCGGCTGAGGGTCCCCTGACCATTCTGCAATGTTTTTTTCATGATAAGATCCAGGCGGAGATGAGAGTCCAAATGGACCCATGATAACCAAATGGTATACTGAGACACCAAATGTGTTTTTCTCATGCATTTTTTTATCACACAAATTTGCAATATTGAACTGTTCAATTATTAAATTATGCCCATAAAGTATGGGCATAACTAACCCTTTCCTCCGTATTTCGACATGGCGACCGCGGACACCGCGGTCGCCATGCCGCATGTTCGCGCGCTTATATTTACGAGTCTTCTTCTTCTTCATCTTGTACACATTTACGATTGAATCAGCTAAATGTTTATTTACACTGTCCATTATAATACATCAATGTCCAGCACCCTCCCTTCAACATCCGTGTCGTACACAAACTTCAAAATAAAACCGAGGGAACGTCTCCCTCGGTTGAAATGGGGAAAACGATCACGCTTCGGACTGTAGATATTCCGTATATTCTTGTGCAAAAATAAATGAGAAACAAAATAAAATCGATACTGAATTAGCAAAACAACCTAATGAAGCCACAGATACCAAATACGCCACGTTTACCAATGTAGTAAGCCCGCGCAAGCTGAAACTGCAGAAGAGGAGCGGCTCGGGGACGCCGGCGTCCCCGCGGAGTTGAAGAGGTTAATAACAGGAGTGCATATAATTTTAGTAAATTATTCTGGTGAGTATCAGCTGCGCTGGGTATGTAAATCGGACCATCCAGCTGCGGTGCTGATCCGACGCCACTCGTGCCAAAATTCCGGACAAATTCTTTTGATCAAGGAGCAAATCTTCATCAGATGAGATCAGCTGACTTTCCGTGTGCAGTGTGTGCGCTGTGCACAGCGGTGTGTACTCTGGGTGTTAACAAGAAAAACGCATATGAGAAAGTGGTGCGCAAAAGCAGGGTAGCGACAGAATTGATGCGCATTATTGATATTTGTTGCATGTGTACTTGCACATGCATGCTTATTAACACACGGGTACTGTGGAATATATTTTACTCACCTAAAGTGGGAACGGCATTGCACTCAGTGGGAGCAGTGATGCTGCGCTTTGGATCGAAGGATGGCTGGCAGGTCTGGAGTAAACTTAGTGGCTGAGATGCGAAGGACATCATGGACATGGCTGTCGGTCACTTTTGCTCTCATTCTGCTTTTGTTCAGTGATAACAGCGAAAATGTTTGCTCACATATGTATGTTGAGCCAAACAGATTCATCATAAAACGGAGAAGTGCAATACACTCAGGCAAAAGTTGAAGTGTGGGCCATATTCTATTCTATTTAAAAGAATTCTTGCGGGCCATTAAAATGGACCGCGGGCCGCAGTTTGGACACCCCTGCTCTACACCATCTAGGGCAAAAAGAGCAGTGGTTACAGTTTTAAGATGTTAAACCTGATAACTAGTTAATAATCACATGTTAGTACCTGTCAGTGTTGTCGTATGACTGACGGTGGCTTGAAGCTCATCATCCTGAGTCAGTTGGCATTTCCATTTTCTGTGATGATCTGTTAGTTTTTTATTGATAATCAGTTTAGATAAGCATTGAGAGGGGTTCTTAAAGCCAAACCGATTTCCACATATCGGTGTGTTATCCTCAGTACTCCACTTGATATGTATCCCCACTGTGTTGTGACAGTGGAAGGCTCCTATAAATGTATTGAGGAAACTGAAGTTCTATTGTGCCCTGGTCAGGATCCTCTCTCTCAGAAACTGGTGAATGAAAAAAAAAACATCATGTGAGTCCTGTGATGTTTCTACTAACTTACTTGTTGACGTCATTGCTGGCTCTAGCCAGTTTGGTGCCCTAGGCAAGATTTTAGCTGGCGCCCCTATATAAAGATGCATTTGAAAAAAAGGAGTAAATGTGATCATTGACTGTTGCATCATCATATTTGTAAAATATATTATTGTTAAAGCTGCTGATGGTGAAACAGGCAGATGGATTTTGAAATCCAACTGCAACAGTGGCTTTTTATGAGATAAAGTCTTTTGGTGGTGAACAACACGGTTCAACATGGTTCTTGAACTTGTCAGAATACACATTAAAGTACTGTGGAGTTATTAACCAACTTAATCTCATTAATGACTAGCCTAATGACTGACAACTGTATCTGACCTGGTGGCAGACATTTAGAATAGAAAATAACAGAAATAGAAACTAGCAATCATTAGTCATTGTTTGTTGTTTCAATTACAGACAAGGCCATTCAACCAAGTTCCTCATTGTCTTTGATTTTTAGACATTTGGACCAGCTGAGAATATTACTGTCAGGTTACCCTCTTAAATATGAAAGAGGCTGAAAATCACAGGACATGTCTGTTCTGATGATAAGCGCTCCTGAAATGTGTGTTTCACTTCTATAATACACATTCTACATCTCGGGGCCGACGTATTTCCTCGGACAGGGCAGAGCTCCGTGGGAAACAGTAGTAGGGACACAGACACAACACTGGAGGGAAAGGCAGGTCCGCGGACCTGCACGGAAAGACACGCGCGTCGCACCGAATGCGCGCCGCTACTGCGTCGCTTGGGTTGTGAGCGCGCATGATACATTGAAAGTAATGGGTTTGACTGGCAAGGTGGGTAGAATCTGCACCCCTGCACCCCTTGCATTTGCCTATACTGCCTATGGCACGGGACAGGACAACTCACTTACGTTCAAGTTTCAACACTGAAACACTTGAATTGAGCGCTCCACTGCCGCAGGTGTAAAGATGAGAATCATTGAGAACAGGCTGTTGAATCTCCAGAGAGCAGTCTGGCAGCAGGCTGAGGTGGGAGATGTGTGGAGCTGTCACTCTTCCAGCCTTCACCACTTCAGTGACTGAGCCAAAATTTCCAATCATGTTCCAGGTAAAAGAAGAGCAGGATCCAACGGAGGGGATGCCACATGACAAAGTAATACTGTCTCTAGGTGAGGCAAATATCACCAGATGATCTGTTGAGGGAGGTGATGAAGAAGCATTTCATTTCTCCTTTAAAAGAGAAGAGCCGTTTTTTTTACAACCTGGACCTTATTTCTGGCATAAAATACGGTAGTTTACTCAGACGTATAACTTTGGGTGTCTTTAGGAGTCCATCGGACGATATTTAGATCCACTCAAGAGCCGTGTATATCCATATAGTGGGAGTGATCGGGGCACCGAGAATGCAGCTCTTAATAACACATTGTCTGCCGCGAAAGTCGTTCATTTCACCAGTATTTTGTTATGATTCGCTAGTGCTTTTCCACTTTGAGTCCGAGGTTGCCTGTTATCATCACCCGGGGTCTATAGATTGACCTATTAACCTCTGAACTGGATGATGATGTCATCTCTGAGTGCCGGCGCAGCACGGCTCCTTCACTCACGCCACAGTTGGCCTGTTTTTACCTGGAATTTGCTACTGCTAATCGTTTTTGCGTATTTCCGCATTGTCCCGACAAATGACCAGCTGGACGAAGTTCAGCTTCCACCGGCTTTTTATTTAGAGGCTGCATTCTCCGTGCCCCGATCACTCCCACTATATGGATATACACGGCTCTTGAGTGGATCTAAATATCGTCCGATGGACTCCTAATGACACCAAAGTTATACGGGTGAGTAAACGACCGTATTTTATGCCAGAAACAAGGTCCAGGTTGTAAAAAAGAAGAAGAAGAGGAAGTACAGAAAATTTGCATATAGATGCAACAGGTTCTTGTTTTATCCAAGTTTATGTGGATTGTTGATCAAAAGACAAAGTATATCAGTTCAAAACGATCTGTTGAGGAGGTGATGAAGAAGCATTTCATTTCTCCTTTAAGCAGTTTTCAAAAAAAGAAAAAAAAGAAAGAAAGAAAGAAGTGCAGGAAATTTGTAACCTCATATAGATGCAATAGTTTCTTGTTTTCTTCAAGTTTATGTGGATTGTTGATCAAAAAGACAAAGTATATCAGTTCAAAACAATCTAACAGTGAATCATTTTCAGTGACTAATTAAATACTTGATTTGTTAAGTCAGATCCTAAAATAAACACACAACAGATTAACAAGAGACTTTTTCCATTATTGTTTTCATAATCACCAGAAGACTGAGCTCCAGCTGATGCTGTTGTAAGAGAAAGGACACAGAGTCCCAGCAGTGAAAAAGTAACCATCCTTCTCTTCTCTCTCCTTGAAGATTTTGTTGCTCATTGCAAAACCTTTTCACAGAGGAAGTTTTCAGAAAGTTATCTCAGGAAATTACATCAAGGCAACTCATTTTTCATTTTAGACCAGCCCCTTGAAGGGACCAGTGTTCATGTAGTTTGAGTGTCCTGTGTTCCTGCTGTTGTGGTTTTGGTATAATATTTTTACATTTGCGGCAACCAAATACTGCCTCCAAGTCAGTGATGAGGAATGATTAAAAAAACAAAAACAAAAAAAAACCTTTTTGGGACATGTCCAGTGTTTGTCCACTAGGTGGTGTTGTCAGGCTGTGTGGCAGATGTTCTTGTTGCAGCATCACTAGTATTTCAGCTGTTGATTTGCTCGCTATTTTAATCTGATCACCCACTTCACCATTCTTGTAATTTCCCTTCTACATGCATATAATTATGTACATACAGGTACTAATGATGCAGTTTGTGTTGCCAGACCAGACATAAAGCACATAGGTGTTATCCACCAATGGACAAGTTATTTTAATCAGCACACTACAGACCTACAGGAGTATTGATGATAAACATGCGTGTAAATGTCCTTTTATATGTTATTGTTTAAAAGATAATTCATTTGCACACGAATGTTTAATCAACAAGTAAGCAGTACACCCTCTGCAGTTCAGAGATCAGTCCCAGGTCTTGGACGTGCTACAACTGTGAAGGACTTGACCTTGAGCACAACACTAGCAACTCCTCTGAGGTCGGGCAGGGAGGCCTGGCCCTCAGGAAGGATGAACTGGAAATCTCTCAATAAGTAGGCAGTGAACAGAAAGAGCTCCATTCTGGCAACAGTCTCCCCCAGGCAGAGCCGAGCCCCTCCTCCAAAAGGCATCAGGGAGCGGGGGAGACTCCTCCTCCAGCCAGAAAACGCTCTGAAGGAGAGAGCCACAGAGAGTGAGTAGCGACTCTATTTGAGGTCTGCTGAGTCAAGTAAGAGGAATGCACTTCCCCCAAACAGTTACCTGGTCTGAAGCTGTACGGGTCGGTCCAAACTGCAGGATCGTGGTGAGCTCCAAACAGATTAGGAATGATGACTGTGTTCTTGGGAATGAAGTAACCTGCAATACTAAATATGTAAGGGGATCATTAGTTTTCCAGATATAGTGAAGGGTGAGAAGTGGGTAAAATGTTGCATATAACACTCAGAATTAGTGTACATTGAAACGAATGCCCTTTGTGTTTAGGTGCAGACAGATAAAGACTTAATTAGAAATATGGTAAATTTCAGGTTCATGCACAGCCCAAGATGACAAGAGGGAAGAAAGACATACTTGATTCAGAGTAATGATAGCAACATTTTAGCAGGACCTCCATTTATCTATTTACTAAGTCTTTTTGCATTCATTTCTGCTCGTCATTATTTGTATAGAGCCAAACAGCCAAATATGTGATATGTCAGAGTTATATATGTGACCTGCTGTCTCTGATGGCTCTGTGTGGCACGGCCAGTGGAGCAACTGGCCTGAGTCTGAGCACCTCACTGATCAAAGAGCAGAGGACAGGAAGTCTGTGTCTGTCACTGTACTTGGGTATCGTCCCTCTAACACCGTGCACAACTCTTCATACACCCTGGTCTGCACCTGAAGATTAAAATAAGAGATTGCAGATACATGAGATAGACTTCAGGAAGTGTGAGTGTTTTCTGAAGAGGTTTTGTTGTGATAATGTGTCCTGCCTCTGGTCTGTGCAAAAGGAAAGCCACGGTCCAGTTCAGCCAGGCTGCAGTGGTCTCTGTTCCCCCAATGAGGAGGTCCACAGTGGCCATGTGGACATGAGTATCTGTGAGGAGCTGACGAGAGGAGGGTAACATGCAGGCACCTCTAAATTCAATCCATACTCTACCCCCAGTAAAAAGTAATCTCCCCTGGTATTCACTGTCAGATGTACTTACTATTCTATGGTCTGTGTTGTGATGTTTCTCAAGACCCTGGAGGAGAGATCCTGTAATGGCGTCCTCATGTTTTTTGGCTTGTGACTGAGAAGATAACAAAGCAACAGCTGATAAAAATGAACATGGCAGAGCTTGGATCTGGTGGCTAATCTGAGGTGTACAGTGTTTTTTTTTTTTTTTTTTTTTTGCAGGAGCTGAGAAATTCAGCGTCCTTCTATAATGTTAATCAAATCAAATATACATTTCAACATTTTTATTAGCATTTGTGTTTACCAACCTTGTAATTGTTGAGATGTTTGTTTTATGATCTCATCTCTCCTGGCCACTTCTTTCAGGAGTCGGGAAAACACAGGGTTTGGTAATTTCTTTAAGGGAACAGATGCCACAATATGTGAAATCCCAAACTAGAGGTGACTGTCAGTCTATTTTGTGATCTGCCGTCGTGTTGGTTCATATTTGACTGACCCTGAGCAGTGGGAAGAGTCCAGAACTGAAATCCAGGAGGAGCCCCACAGAGCACAATCTCATTCAGACAGGAGTGCAGCTGCTGCAGCTCTGAAGAACTCTTGTCATACTAGGAAACACAGAGCTTTACATTTTAATGTGTCCTGCCAATGAAACGCACTGTCCAGTAAGTAAATAGCACATTATGAATGCACTGTTGCTGCTAAAAAGGGCAACATATACAGCTGAATTCCCCAGTTCCTTATATAAACACTGCTCTGCCACAACCACAACTGTTCATTGATGAAAAGCAGATTTAGTTTTAACCTTCACTGCTACTTCTATTTACCCAACTGAACTGTGAGAGGAAAAATACTCACTTCTTTTCCAAAAGCCAAAGTGGTGATGACATTACTGGCTGCCACTGTGAAATCCTCGACAGATCTACAGCTCTGCCTTGATAGTTCACCAAAACCTGCACAGTGAACAAACCAAGCTTTATCTTTTTTATCTGGCCACTTTGAAAACACTCCAACATTATAGATAGATAAGGTGCTGTGTTGTCTAATGGAGTGCAATCTGTTTCTCAGGCCATCTGTACCTCCCGCAGACACAGGGCCTGTCTCTCGATCACGTCATGCAAAGATTGCTGGCAACAGCGTTGCAGAGCACTGTGGACAAGACGACGTGTGCCCTCCACTCCTCATTATAATCCCCCAGAGAGATTGAGCGCCCTCCCCCAGACACAGTGTCACCTAGTCAGTGAGTAGAGTTTATCAGGAGATAAAATAACATACTTACAATGAGAGAGAGGGAAATTTGAATTATTTACCTGTGTAATGAAAATGGTCTCCCAGCAAAGTCAGACCATTTCTTCACCAGAGCTTCTCTTATAACTTCACTACTATTAAGTACCACCATGGCTGTAAAAACAAAACAGAGGATTTGGTGTGGTGTGCATCTGAACCTCACTGTTTGTGATGTTTTCCCAGTTTGCTTGTTTTTATATGAGCATTTGACACAATAACATCCACTACAAAAATAAGGAACAATAAATCTGATTACTTGTGTTTCCACATTTTAGCCGTAAATGTTTCCATAGCGTTGTGCCAGATTGGTCAATGAATCGGCAAGTGATCGTGTGCCAGCTCCATCATTTGCCGATGAGGAAGAGGCTGGGAGGACCTGGGAGGGACGGGGATGAGGAGCAGGGAGGTATTGATAGAGATAGTGCAGGAGTCCAGACTGAGCTCCTAGAAGGTAGAGGCAGAAAAGACAAAGGTAATACAGGGAGGAAGATTACAAATCATTAATAATTATACCCATTTGACCAAAAATCAAGTTCTGTAATCAAATGTTCTAACTATTCATCTGTGGTGTAACTGTCCAGTGTATAAGTCATTATATTGTGAAATCCCCCCACATAGTCAAATACATATGAAGACACAAAGCCATATTTACCTGTAGACTTACTCTTGCGATCTGCCTGTACACTTTTATTTCTCCGATCAGAAATGCCAGTTCAGCACCATAACAAACTACAACTAGGACTACAGCTCCAACACTGAACACTGATATTTCTATTGCCATTTTGCGGCTCCTTGCTGTTTCCACTTCAGAAAGCTGGTCATTACACTGCTGGTCCCATTTATAGTCGTCAGAGCAGGCTCTCAGCATGTCAGCTTGTTGGTGTTTTCACAAGAATCAAGGACATCTAAATATTTTGGGGTCAAGTTATCTGATTATGAATGAATGCAACATGCAACAAAGACAGCTTGATAAACATGGCTGGGACTTGCCGAAGGCAGACAACACATCACAGCTGACACAGGCAGTGTGTGATACTGCGTTTGTTTGAGTTGTAGAAAAAGAGTGCAAATTACATAATGACGCAACCTCGAGACCACATTAGCCACATTTATTACAATGGAGTGAGACAGTGCATATTAATTACAGTAGTAGTGGGGTGGCATACCATGGCATGGTGGTGCATAAGAAGGAATTAGAGTCAAAACAAAGCTTTGTTAAAATGGACGGGTCAGACAGAACAGTAAAACAGTATACAAAAAGTTGCAAATTAAACCCCTTCTCCACTCTTCAGGTATTTCACCTCAAAAAAAAAAAAAAAAAAAAAAAAAAGCCTGAAAAATCTACATGTTGAATCAGATGTTCTGATAGCAGTCGTAGCTATCAAAACCACTGCAATTTCATTCGGAAAGTGAATGCAACTGTGAGAACCACCCTGCTCTGGATTTCTGGAGCTATAATTCTGGTTTCAGATATAAGGTGTTATGGCGGAGAGCCCACGAGGCTGGTGTGTTCTTAGCCATGAGTTGCAGGGGAGAACCTGGATGGTCGGAACTTCATCTCAGTGAAGGGAATGGAAGAGTCTTTTACCTTTCCCAGTCTATCCAGACTATTCCCTGTTTGAGCAGAAAGAGGAAAGTATTTGTCAGTGAGCCGTATCAGAACAATACACAGTTTAAAGTGACAGACTTATCATACCTGATTATTACTGTTGATGCCATAAAGACCATTGAGGTTGGTCTTGTAGCAATTCTTGTACCACCAGCCTCCCATGTAGGCCTTGGCACAATGGAGACCAAGAGGATCAGGGTCCTTGTCCCGGCTTGAGAATGGGCGCCCGTTATGATATTTCATAGAGTCACCTGACAAAGAAATACAGCGAGATGAATTATGAACTGTCAGGGATTTTCTGTGTCGTATGGTATATACTGTGCTTGTTTAGGAAAATTCAACTTTTATTCAAGTTTTCACCTGCAGTTCGGTGTAGCCGGAGACTGTAGAGTATAGTGCTTCTCCTCTGAATCAATGGAGAAGTTGGCATAGTGAGCGTAAGCCGTGTCATTCCAGATCGCAGGTCCACTCTCAGACTCACAGGCCGAAACTGGTCAGGTTGTGAAGAAGTTCATTTCCTGATGTGGGAAATTGAACAAAACATATGTCAGGCCGATTTACAACTATCTTGTGATAATAATAACTGTTTGCTCCCAACTGTACCGGGCCAGAACTCTTCACTCAGGTTTCAAAGCCAGCTCTGTATTCACTCCAGGTTCTGTAGAAATCTGTCTTTCCATTCATCCTCCTTTGGAACACCTAGAAAACAGGCACCAGATTGTTGTTTCCTTTCTAACCCATTCTGACATTTCTCGAATGCAATATTTCATTCAGTAACCACAGGTTGTCCTCTCACCGTCCAGCCGCCTCCATCGGTCTCCATGTCACAATAGACTCTGACTGTGCTCCCCTTTTCCTTGTGGGTAAATGTCTACCTCTCCTGACTGCCAGCGCTCCATTCAGCAGCTCCTGAGAGCAATCAGTAGGAAAGGGAATCGTAGTTTCCCTACAGAATGGAAAAGAGGCATTAGTTGGCTGATTGATGGAATAATAGGAAGATGAACATGCAGGTGCTGCATTACTTACCTTTATTATTATTACCTGTGATGAATTCTGTGGTGACAACAGATGTGTAGTGTCCGTCCTCTCTCGCCTTGTACCAGAACGATATAGCGTGACATGGGCAGAAGCCCTGTCAGCTTATACTCTGTGATGGTTTGAGTCCAGGGTCACCCCTGATTTATGTAGAATGCAAGTTAATTGTTTTTAGAAAGTTCTGAAAATAGCTATTGTTATATTGTGTGTTACAGTAATGGAGAAATATTATTCACCTTTGCTTCTTCTCCTGCCACCTGATAGATCACTCTATAGCTGTGATACACAACAGTGGATGTTTTCCATGTTATCACCGCAGTGCGCGCACCCACCTCATGGGCTTTCACCACTGAGGGACACAAAACATGTTGATTTCCCACACTTTACACCAATCCTGTGGACATTGGTATGTAAACAGCACTCATCAATTTTTATTTTTCCTTTCTACTCACCATTGGCTGTAGTGAATGTAGTTGAGATGGCCATACTCTGGAGACTGTCTTTCTGGCTCAAGACCTTCACTGTGTACAAGGTGCCTCTCTGCAAACCTCTCAGCTGGTGCTCACTGCTCCAGATACTGCACTTCCTACTCATCACTGTCACTGTCACTTAGGAGCTGTGTGCAAAAAGAGCAATTAGTAGCACTCTGTGTAGTTGTTTGTACTTTGTCATCAGTCATTAGGCCAGTGTCTCCATACTCACTTTTGGACGACTCATAGCTGATGATGAAACGATCTACTTTCCCAGACTGGGGGTCCATTGCAGCAGAGCTCTGGTGTCTGTCACATTGACGACTTCAAGCTGATGGGGGGGCGGGCACTACAGTCAAGAGATGACACTGTGTTATTGCTGTTTACACATGCCAAGACACCCCAAAAGTAGCTATTTGAGCTTATTTAACTAGATACCTGTGGTGATGACGGAGACAAGAGCGTCACTCTGGGCTCTGCCTTGTGTAGCAGTTACAGAGACAATGTAGGAGGTCCCAGCGGACAACTTGGACAGAACTATGTAAGACTGCTGAGAGCCCACGACTGAGAAGCGGCTCTCCCCTGGCAGAAAACATTGTAAATTTCAAAATTAAGCACTTAACAGCAGGAGAACCAGACTAACTGTCATTAAACCAGGAATTTGCAACCTGCAGTTTACAACTAGCCTTTGACAAACCTGTGATGATGTTGGTATATGTGACCCTGAAGCCTGTGAATGTGGTCTTTGGTTTTGACCAGGACACAGCAAGAGAAGACTCTGTTACATTACTGAAAACGAGCTCTGTGGCTGGATCAGGACCTAGCAAGAGAAAAACAAAGTGATTTTTATTCAAATTGTTGAGCAGACTGTATCAATTACTTGACTGTGTTCCTTGTGGTTGTGGAGGCATTAAGTATAAATGACGAAGATGATGTGATTTAAATTACCTGTAACTGCAGTTACTCTGTGAACTTTTGATCTTCTGTGAGCACTCGCTCCATATATGTGCAGGAAATAGCGTGTGTTTGCCCGAAGGTTACTGAACTCCACAGAGCGTACGTTGCCAGGGACCACCATGGAGATCATCTTGGTTTCAGCTTGAACCTTTGATCCGACAATTTTATGAGAGGAGACAGTCTTGTCAGTGCTCTCCGTCTGTACCTGGACCTCAGCTGGGTTCTTAGCTGCAGAGATCTTCTCTCCTTCAAAAGTTTCCTCTTCTAACTCCTCATGGTCATCTTCATCACCCTCTGTTCTTGGTTCTCTTCTGATCACAGTGAAATTCTTGAACATGCCTTGTGGTGCTGACCATGTGATGGTGAAGCTATAGGAGGAAATGTTCACAACCTTCACAGAACCTAATCCAGATCCACCCATCCCCCTGCTGGTCCCTGAGCCATGGACGCTGTTTTGTTTTGCAGAGCTTGAGCCTCATCTGATGTTGTTGAGATGGTGTATTTACTACATACTGGCTCTTCTGTGTAACTTTCCCTTTTCCAGCTTCGGTGTTTCTGTTGTCAGCAGATTGCACAGTTGTAGTATCTACCTTGACCGTCTTGATGCGCTTATGTCCAGATGATTGAGTAACATTCTTCTCAGCTAATGTGGATTGCTCCAGGGTTTCTTTTCCTGTTCTGGTTTTGTTTGTTGCCACACTCTTGGACAGAATGGTCACAATTTTAGCTGTGCCATTGATTTCTTAACATTAGTCTGGGTCACATTGCTGTGAGGCTCATCTTTCAGATGGTCTGATTTAGGATATGTTTTACCGGCAGTTCCCTCTTTGACAAGCTTGACATCAGTTTTTCGGATAACCTTTTTGGAAGTCAGTATCGTTGTTTTGCCTTTGCGAGCCTCTTCTTGTTTTCTTCCCTCATGTTTCAGGAGAACTTGAGCAACAGTTGGGCGGATGTCTTTGTGGCACTTGAGGAACCTTTAAGGGTTATTTTCTTAACAGCAACATCTTGTTTTGCTTGGGTTTTAACAGGAGTTGGTTTAGCATTAGTGGCCACTCGGGGTTTGCTATCAGACTCTTTGGTGTCAGTTTCCTTCTTCTGCTCCTTTTTCTGCTGGGTCACCACCTCCACTGTCTCCTTGGACTTGCCTTTGGCAGCTTCTGAAAATTTAGAGTAGGATTTGAGATCAAAGAGTGGCTGCAATATTAGCCAAAGGGTAAATAAGTAATAATGTTCATTCAGATAAGAGCATAGACTTACTTACTTTTATTACATTCGGTTCCTTGGGCACACTCACTGCAGTCTGGACCCGTGAATCCCTGATGGCAGACACATTTCCCTTCTCACATTCCCGTTGCCGTTACAGTCATCTGGACATTTTGCAGAACATGGACCTAGGCAGATGCAAACATAACCACAATGTTTAATTCCACACCTTTAGTTAGCTGTGTTATATATAGTGATCTGGTGAATGTGACCGAATCATACATTTCTCCTTTAGGAGGGACATCTCTTTCTCCAGTCGGGCCACTCTTCCTTTTAGTGCGGTCATTTCAGCCTCACATTCCCCTTTGCAGCCACCGGGCAACAAGCTGATCTTATGTGTCATCACCAGAGGAGCACCAGGCTTCAGTGTCAGCTCCTGGTCCTTGGCTTTGCTAGAGTCACAGCCATCACTGACTACCACCTTGATTGTTTGTGAGGGGGCAGGCTTTTCTTTGGTGGTGGTAGGAGACTTGATTATAGCAGTCCGATTGGCAGAGGCGGTGACCTTGTCTTTGTCAGCTGTAGAACCACTCGCTGTTGTGGCCTTTGCTGGTGTTGACGTAGAGCTTTGAGCTACACCAGGGGCAAGCTTGTCTTTGGAGTTTTTCACATCACTGGTGGAAGGAGCCTTAGCTACAACAGTCTGATTGACGGAGGCTGTGGCTTGTTTTTGATGGTTTTAGCACCACTTGCAGGAGCAGATTTTGTGGTTGTTGACTGAACGTTTTGAACTACTGTAGGGGCAGGCTTGTCCTTGGCAATCTTCCCATCACTGGTTGAAGGAGTTTCATTGAAACAGTCTGATTGACTGAAGATTGCGGTTTGTCTTTGGTGGTTTTAGCGCTGCTGGCTGAAGTAGGCTTTGTGGGTGGTGACTGAACATTTGGCGCTCCGGTTGGGGCAGGTTTTTCTTTACTTGCCTTCACTTCACTGGTGGAAGGAGATTTAGCTGAAGTCGTTTGATTGACTGAGACTGTGTGCTTGTCTTTGTTGCTGATGGAGCCACTGGCTGGAACAGTCTTTACTGGTGCTGGGGGGAGTGACGTGAATTACTACAGGGCTGGCCTTGCTTTTGGTGGCCACCGTAGCATTGACTGTCAGAGGTTTTGGTTGGTGGCTGGTGTGGGTAAAACTGTCTGATTGACTGTGTTTGGCTTTAGGGTGGGACGAACGGCCTGTTTGGCAGGCGCAGAAGTGGTTTTTGGTTTTGAAGGGGTGAAAACGGCATTGGGTTTGGTCACGTCGCTTCCTGTGGAGTCTCTCTTCTCATTGGTCGTGGTTTGAAAGGAGGAAATGGGGTGAGAAGGAGGAGAAGTCCTAGAGTAAACAGCATTTTGAGCCAGCAGCAGCAGCCAGCAATGGTATTGCCCTTGGAGGATCTGTATGTATATTACTGTAAAATTATGAACTCCCTCCTCTATATTTCTTTGACCAGTTGTGTAGGGGAATTTGCCAGGTCTCTCCTAGAAATGAAAAAAAAAGAAAGAGCTGAATTATGACTTAGTTCAATGCAGGACATTTTATGCCAAACTCTATTTTTTTATATCCTAAAAAGGGGTTGCTGAGCATACATGCTCTTTGATCAGCACTGGCTAGTTTAACATCCACAGAGCTCCCATTCACACTCAATATGCTCCCTGCTCCCTAACTGGCTATAAAGCTACACTTACACAAATTTCAATTTTCATGCCTTTCATGCCTTTCTTGCCTTATGTCAACTTCTTACCAATAGCAAAAAATGATGGGAATAACTGAGTAAATATGAACAAACATTATTTAACTGATCAGCAAACTGAATTTTCAAATTGGAAATATAACTTTTTCAACAGTCCATCATAGTATATTTTTAAAAGTGAACAACAAACATTTAGTTGAAAAGTTGCAGCAGTGTTCAAATCAGCCATAATGGTTAATTCAGTGGCCTGCCAAACAAGTAAAGTCTAAATTAGCTGACTTTAGAACAGGAAGGAAAAAGGTGACTTGAGTGGGAAATCCAGAGAGTCTGTTGAGAGACTATGCAGAGTGGTAACAGAGCGTCACTGTATAGAACTGTGGGACACTGTACGTCTTTCACTATACAGACGGTTACATAATCCACTGCACTCACTCCTCATAAAACCACTAAAGGGAATATGTCCAGCCTTGGCCTTAAATCTGTAGTAAATCAAATAAATCATGCAGCAAGTAAACATTCAGATGCTTTGCTACACTGCATGACTATTCTGAAATGTTGCATTGGAGAATTTTGATTGCCTACATGGTTGCAGTAGTAACTTAATGAATAGATGCTTCTAGAGCATTAATTTTTATAGAATGAGAAATAATTGACTTTCATACAATTTCTAGTAATTATATCAGTGCATAAAGTTTATTTTGTGTGTGCACAGTGAAAAATTAAAATTAAATTGTCAAGCTCCACATTCACTGCAACAGTGCAGAACAGTGCAACAGTGTTTTTTCTGCAACTATAAAACAGTATTAATCAAAAGGCACAACATTGTATCAGTCACAGTCTTGAAATATATATATATATATTGCTATAAAGGCATTGGGATTTAAAGGGATATCAACAGACAGACTAGAGTCCAATTATTCAAATGACTGTAGTTACCTCTCTGAGATCATAATAAATAAGATATAAAGTTGAAAAATGACAAATGATAAATTACTTACTAGAGCAATGACTTGTTCTTGGCTTTATCTCTGGCCTTTGTGCTGCTCCCTCCATCTGATGGGAAAAGCTCACATAGACTTGCTGGATAAGATCAGGTGAGAGAAAGGACCACCACTAGAAAGGAGGAGAGTGATAAAGTCTGCTCCTACTTAAGGACCCCCCCCTCCACTCTTCCACGCCTAGTGGTCCACTCTCTCAACCACCATGGAAAATATTTGTATTGGACTTACAAAAAGAGTGACATTTTTCCCAAATTTGTGTATATATGATGTTGATGTTGTATAATATGATCAACTACTCTCTTGTATTTAGCTATGGGGGAACTTACTGTATGTACATTAACAATACAAAACATTCAAGGCCATGTACTTAGTATTGAAGAAAAATAATAAATCTGTTTGAATGAATACAGATTTAAGTCTGATCCCTCTTCAACTTCGGACTGTGCATTGCAGAACATACCGATATTTTTGTGCTTTTTGTGTAACACAAAAATAGCCTGCATGTTTCAGCATTTCATGGCTCATGACAGTTATTTCAGTGTCTACTCTATGTAACTTGACTTATTCCAGACATTGCTAACACCTAGACACAGTCTTTGATTGAATAAAGCACTGGTCCCAGAATCATGATTCAGCTGGAATACATAGCATAACACTGCAGTATTCAGTGCTGACTCTGGGGGACAGGAACCTCTCGATATATGAATTGGCTGTTTGTTGGATGTAATGAGATGTAACTACGTGGGAGTTATGTAAGTGACCAAATATCCACCAGATTTAAGGAATGCTCTGTGAGGGCACTGCATCTCTGACCAAATGGCCACCCACCATCCCACCTTTTATTAACCACATGAAGACAAGTTTATCAAGGGCGAGAGCAAATAGGACATAAGTGACATTTTCCTAATTTTACACGAGAGTAAAATCAAAAGTTTATATCACTACATGACCATGTCTTTAAGAACACAAAGTGCTTACTGATAGTTATTAGGAGCGACAGATGCTAACGTAGTACCTATAATAGGATCATTCACTGGCATAAATCTGCCTAATGTGTAGGCGAGGCTTAGTCTGTTATTTTTTTTTTCATCTGAACTAAACTTTATGGACTTTAGATTTACACAGTATAGTCAGATATGTTTTTGCCCTTAGGCAAAATGTGTAACCAATTTTGCACAGCTGTTAAAACTCTGGCTACTGCTGAAGAAACGGCTCTCATGCTTACAGTCATACTCACTCTATATATGTTACAGTGCGGGGATATAAGAACCACAGTAAAAAAAATAAAAATCTGTTACTCATTGGTATTTAAGTCACAAATATGTTGAGATAGCAAGTTTTCCTGGCTAGTACACCATGTTCTGACAAGACAACTGACTTACACAGTATAGCAATGTCACGTTAACCCTAGATGTGACCTTATGGC
>JAFHLA010000117.1:0-62500 GCA_021432705.1 Caranx ignobilis
AACTCCCAACAACCAGACCACTATTACTATATGTGTGTATTGTGCCACTGTGTGGTGTTGTGTGCCCTCAGACGGGGGGAAGTCGGTCAGCAGCTCATGTGCTGATGGTTGGACTCACTACAGGAGACGTTGTTACATCCTCAGCTCATCTGTGGCTAGCTGGGCCAGCGCCGAGGCGGACCGCTCACTGCTGTAAACACACACAGACACACACACTTTCATGTTATTCTTGTATTTTGACACTGACACTGTCTCATGTCTGTAGTCTCACAGGTTTTTGAATCAAATACATTTTAAAAAATTAATTAGTTTGTATCCAGTCTGATCATCTTGATCATCACACTGTGTCAGGTTTAACAGCAGCCTGACCAGCCGTGAAGTCCAGGAGAGACATGACCTGGCTGTGGAAATTTGCAGGGAAGAAACCATTTGGATTGGATCGGGTGAGGGGTGTTTCAGATTCTCTATGACCACTGATCAACGTCTAATATTCAATATTTAATATTCACATAACTTCTCTCATGTCATTAGTAATATTTAGAACAAACCTCAGGAGATCTGACTGTCTGTGGCCTCAGGTCTGTCTGGAGGTCCGGTCGCTGGATGTGGGCTGACGGTCGTTCGGTGTCCTTCTCAGACTGCGGGGGCCCCATTGAGCCGCGGTGGCTCTGAGGACGGCTCGGACTGCGTTCTGGTTGAAAATCCCCGGAGCTGGATTTCCACAAGCTGCTCCACAGAAAAACACAACACACATTCATCTGCTCATCGCCGGCTCACACTCACTGAGACACTCGTCATGACCTGTGACCCTGAGAACTCTTCAAGTCATATTTAATGTTACGCATCAATGCTGCTCTGTACATTAGGTTTCATATGTTTGTCATAATAAAGATTGCTGCGCAAAACATGATGTGGGTCTTTTACTTGAACATTTTTGAATTTCTGTTGAAAGTCAGTTTTGATCGACCTGTTTTTCTCAACTACACACACCTTGTCATCCCTCTGTTTATATCCTGTAGAAAAACTGAATGAAGTAAATATATTTTTAATAATATACAAACAAATTATCTGATCTTTTAAATTAATTTAGGTGGGTTTTTTTGTTTGTTTTTAACACTGTGGACTGTTTGTTGAGATTATAAAATTCAGCAGAGCAGAAATGACTGCAGAGGCTGCAACCACTTAGTTCTGCTCGTTTGTCCTCATCTTATTAATCATTTTATCTGAAAATGGTCTGATTTTCCAGCTGTAATTTTTTCTTCTAGACTCAATCTGCGGTCAAGTTATATTAAACATGTCAGTGTTAAGTTTTAGACAGCAGGGGGCAGCACAACATCACAGACACTTTAGGTGCTTGTATATCTGTTCCTCGCAGCAGAAATGAGTAGTTGATCAATTAGTCTGTCTACAGGAATGCAGTGATAGCTATGGTCATAATTTATGCTTTGAGTCCTTTACCAACCTCAGCTTGTTCCATGTGTTCATCACATATTTGGTTTTTGATAGGTGGTCAAACATTACAGAGCGAATCTGCTCATTCATGCTTCAACTAACATATGTCCCCACTAGGGATGTTGGAAACTTTCTATGGGAATTAACAGGAATTATGGGAATTAACTGTAAATGTATAAAAAGTGAGGCTGGCCCTTCAGGCACAGGAACTTGAATATAGTTGGAGAAAAACTATGGCTGTCTTGGCTAAAAGAACCAGATTTAATGGAAGCACACTTGAGTATCTGTGCTATCACATGACACAGCAGTGCACTGCTTATTGTTGACTTACTGCCACACGCTCATATGCAGTGTGCACTCCTCATCACATGCACAGATGGTTTTCTAGGACCCTGGGCTACCGAGAACACATGTGAGACCAAAAGCACCAAACTACTGAAGTAGACATGGGTTCAATACCCAAGGTGTTCAAGGTATACGGCAGTCAAGGTTACAACCCATGACATGTTCTGTACTACCATTCTTAAGGTATGAGCTGTTTTTATGTCTCACCTCCAACTTCTTTTAATTTGATTTATAAAAGAGTTAAATCATTTATTGATTTAACTTAAAACACATTTCCTAATGTTACAAATATGTAAAGATAAAGACTGTGTTCAATGGAAAAGCTGTTTTTTTAAAAAAAAAACAAAAACAAAACCCAGATGTCTCAAAATAACAGTGTGTTATAATCATATTACTGTGATACTGTGATATTCTGTTCAACCCTTTAACACCTATAACATTCAAACACAGACAGTCTGTCTGGGCTGACTTGGTATTTGAGCTGTAAAAGTGTTGTACAAGCTGCTGTGAGTTTGTGCTTTTGTCCCTTTTTCAGGACGACTTTTTCTTTCAACATCTGACAGTTGTTTTGCTTTACTGTGTGATATAAGTGCTTTAACAGGGTGAAACAGCAGGAAAAGACAAAAAACAGAACTGAATTTTTTTGAGGTTTTTACTCCATAAGACAATAACAATGTGCCTGGATAAGAAAATCTGAACATAGAAAATAAAACTTTGCATGGATGTCTGTTTATGATACAACATGTTTACATCTGTGTCTGTATATGATACAGTTAGTTTAAATTACCACCAATTCTTAAATCTTAAATTCCCATGGAAAGTTTCTGGAAATTTTCCACCCCTTTGCAACCCTAGTCCGCCACAAGTTCTCAGTGTCCAAAGTCAGGTAAGTGTCCAAGTGTTGTCTGAACAACAGACAGAAACCAAAATACTATTAATACTATACTACTACTACTACTTCTACTACTACTACACTACTAATACCAAAATACAATTTAGTTTATTGTCATAAACTTTGTGTTGGATAAAGGAAAGTGAAAATATTTACATTTGAGACAGAACCTGCTTTTGTTTTTCCTGTGGTGAAGTGTGGACATCTCTATCTTTGTTTGCTATGGCGTTACTTGGGTTGTGAGTGCACATGATACATTGAAAGTAATGGGTTTGAGCCGTGCGACTGGCAAGGTAGGTAGAATCTGCAGTCAAAGTCAGACAAGTCATATAGGCCCCCATTGGACGACCAGGCAGCACGACGCCACTCTGGGCGGTCGGCACCCCTAGAATTTGCCTATACTGCCTATGCCCCAGGCTGGCCCTGTGGAGTAGCCAATTAAATCAGACAGACAGGTAGGTCGCTGTTACTGTCACTCACTATAAATTAAAAATGATATTACATAGGGGGGCCACTTCAGGTTTTCTCAGGAGGCCCAGTATTACTAACAGTGGTCCTATACTGCAAGTCACACACCTGTTCACCTGTTCAGCTGCTGCTTCACTGCTGCCACAAGAGGCGTGATAAACTCTTCTAATATGGGCCAGAACATGCAGATAATTTGTGACAGGGCTGTTTCATATATTATTAACTTATATCTTCATGCAGTCCAAGGATGTACATATACTTTTCTGTGTTACAGGGACATCATATATTTCATGTGTAACAAAACCGTCTGATAACGTTTTCTTCTGCTGCTAATTGTCAATTAAACAATGATTAACCCTTGAGGCTGACGGAAAAAATAGCACTGCAAACACCTGTTTGTACTTTTGCACACTTGTCTGTTCGTAGCCTACGAGTGTGTGTTTGTGCGCGTGCAGCCCAAACAGCAGCAGCTTTCCCCTCTTTTCTCGGACTCGTGTATGTGTGTCGATGCCGAGCCAATCACACGTCTCACCGCTTCAGTAATGAGTCATAGCGAGCAGCTGTCTCCAGCTGCTCCTGACGTGTCTGTCGCTGTGCGTCTGCACAGATCAGTGTGTGTGCGCCGCGTGCAAACAGGCCGAAGAGACGACGGGAGAGAAAAATAAATAAATAAACGCGTTCATTCACGAAGAACCGCGCAGAGAGAAACATGGGTGGATTTTTAGGGAGGAGGAGGAGTAGGAGGGGACGAGCTGCAGAAGCCTTTGCAAATATTCCCATCGCTGCGCTCCACCTTGCAGGATGTCTGCGTAAAGCCGTGCGTAAAAGGAAAAGCTGCGTGCTTCACCGATTCTAAGGCAGTTTCATCTCGTTTCTGAGAAAAATTTCCCCTCTGCTCGCTGCTAACGTCGCGGCTCCGTTTCCTGATTCCTCCAACAAAACGGTCGTTGGATGAGACCAGAAACATCAGTGCTGAGGAGGAAATCAGCTTTTTATGATTAGTATTATTGATCGGTATTAGTGTTATTTTGGAGCCTGGACACCGAGCGAGTTGTCTCCATCAGGTGCAGAGCAAGAGAGAGAGAGAGCATCAGATCCACCCAGCAGAGGTAACACACACACACACACACACACACACACACACACACACACACACCACACAACAGTACACTTGGACAAACAGATCTGAATCCAGAAACGTCGATCCCACCTGAGCCGATGCAGGTTAGTATATCACATCAATATTTCTGATCTGCATCTGTTCGTCTGATGATTGGTTCTTGAAATTATGCTCCATTAGAGCCTGGTTTAGAGATGTTATATGTTCTTTATATATATATATATATATATATATAATCCTAAATCATACTGTTGCTAATAATAATCTCACAGGTGCAGTGTCTGTGTGTGTCTGTGTGTGTGTGTGTGTGGGGGGGGGGGCGACCCTCATGGTACATCTTAATCTGCTGTAGTGTGTCTATAATATGAGCTCTCTCTATAGGAATGTACATGTACAATGTGTGTTGTATTGCAGTGAATGCCTGTCTGTTCATGTTGGAATAATAATAAGTTCATATGTTCATGTCTATCTGTTGTAATGTTGATTGGGGCTGTGGTTGTGTGTGGTTTTGATTTAGGCTATGACGGCTGGACCTGACCTTAAGGCGGACTGGGTGTTTTCACTCAGGCGTAAAGATAATGAGAGTTATAGTGTTTTTAATATTCTAATGAAAAGATCCCTCCCTGTTTCTAATGACCATGTTAATTATTTTGACAATTATTCTAATGCTGCCATGTTAGCAGCTGACTGATGCTGCAGATGCCTTAAGATTTCCTGTTGTGTAGTGTGTTGTATTGTAGGACTACCAGAGTCTTCTACAAATTTCCCCACGGGGACCAAAAAAGTATATGAAATTAAATGATATACCAAAGCAGTGTGAGCTACATCCTGACAGCGTGCTAACATTACAACAATGATAAAGGAGTCTGACACATGCTTATAATTTGCTGCTATATGCGACATCTTGTGGCTGTATCAAGTATGACAGAGGTTTGATTCCCACGTGAAGCTGCGTTGTTTATGCTGTTACCATGAATTGTTTGTACTAAAATCATAATCAGTCCATCAAAGTTGCTATGGTAACCATCACTGCATGCATCATCACTGTAACCATGGCAACTGAGGTCTGGTACACCTACCGCCATAAGGGTCAGCTCTGTCAGAAGACAGTCCAGGGAAGCTTCATGGCTTTTAATGTGTTGTTTTTACCAGTGTTACTGATTATGTATGTACATAGCATGATGATCGGCCCACATAATCATTACTGATTTTTTTAAATCCTGATGAATGGGTTCGACCTGTGGTGATTAAAACCTGACAAAATTAGTGAATGATATATAACTCAAGGGACACTTTCCTGGTATCTCATGGAGCAGAGGAGGTCGTCATGGAGACGGATCTGTTGTCATCAGTTTGCATGTGATTTCCATACGTGTGTTATTGCAAGATATATCACTACTGTGTATGTGTGTGTGTGTGTGTGTTCCTGTAACCTCACACTAACAGGGACAGCCTCAGACTTTTGATGTAATTAATGATTGATTACGTCATTGGGCCATTTCAAATGATCATAGATTTTTACTGATGTAAAGTTTAGATTTTTATTTTTTAAAATGTAGAAACTGATGACTCCAACATGACAGGCACACAGTGCTAAACAAGTAATTGATCTCTGTCGATTGACTGATTAATACTTAGGTAGTTGTAGCACATAATAGAGCAGGTATCATCGCTGTGGGTTGCACAACCCCACACACAGCCCCCAGTAGCATCTAAGACTAAATTATTATGCATAGACATAACTAATATATATTCATACAAATGCATCCAAGCTAAAACAAAGCCACAAAATCATGCAATATTTTAATTTTAATAATCTCCAAAACCCCCTTGGCCCCTTCTTAAAAAATGGCTTGGTCCACAGTTCGTTCTTCCTCATGGGAATAAGTGAGCGCGAGGGGCCCATGGCGATATTCTTTCAGGGGGCCCAGAATTCCTAGCAACTGCCCTGGCCCCTGCTGATCAATCAGATCCCAACAACACCCACCTGCATCTTCTGTCTTTTGTTCGGTCGTAAACAAATGTCACATGCATCTTCACATGCATTGTGATTGATCTCACTTTCTGCTTTACATCCATGTATGCGTTGTTGTTTGTAACAGATACCAGAAGATCAGACAGAAGATCATCACCTCCAACAAGGTGTTTCATAGGAGTTGAGGAAAATAGCTGTACTGACAAGTGATTCAGTTTAGCATCTGCTAAATGCTCCACTGAAATCACCTGCTCTCTAGTCTTGTGTTTGATTTAGTTTTTGGTTTAGTTTTGTTTAGTTTGTTTGAGAGAAACCAGAGAATACAGAAACCAGCAGCTGAAAGAGGCTAAAAAGCTCCAGAGAGATAAAGGAGATAATTCTCCACTGTGTCCATGTGAAACTTCACAGCTTGTACAATTTATGTGTTCACTCTCCAAAAAATCCAAAAGCAATCTGCTGTTCCTCACCAGTGCTGTGACAGATTTCTGTTGTGGCCGTGCTTTAAAAAAATCAAAGCATGGTTGAGATGAGTAAATACAGGCACACAGGCTCTTGTGTCTCATGAACAATGGGCGACATGACAAGTGTTGAATAGGGAGCTGCAGCTCTGGAGTGACAGTTCTGCAGCACCCAGAAATCACTCCTGGGCTATCAGAGGAAAGTCAGTAATTTTCCACCAAATGGTCTGAAGTGAATCACTCCACACAGATCCACAGATCAGGGATGTCAGCTGAGCGGTGCCGGCAGCCAGGATTATAATTTCACATGTATTTAGTGGGTTTTTTTTTCCTCCCCGGTCACTGACGGAGCACATGAGTCTCCACTAACACAACCATCCACACTAGATTGAACCCAGCAGGATCTTCAGCTCTGACTCATCTACTGCTCACATTAAACCAGCGCTTACACACTAACCTCCTCCACCTGTCTGCAGCAGCTACAGCCTGTTTTTCATTTGACTTCATTTGACTCGACAGGTGGATTCAAACCAGAAATGTTTGTTTGTTTTTGCCGTGCCTTTGTTTAATGGTTTGTTGGATTTTGTCTGTGCTAAATAATTTTTAGCTGAAGCTCTGGTGTCACAGTTGGCTGAGAACTTCTGAAATGTCAGGAACAGAGAGGAGCTGATCTGAGTGAGTTGTTTGCTCTGCAGGTTTTCAAAATAAAACTATAGTTTGATCCCAGCAAGAGGCCAGACAGTGAGAATCAATACAAACTCACATGGTTTCCTGCCTTTCTGTTCATTTTATTTTACCACTGATGAAAATTATTGTTTTTTTTAGGCCTCAATATTTTTTTAAGAAAACAAGAGCTTTCCTCAGATGCTTCAGTATTGACTGGTGTTCACTTATTTTATCTGTATATTAGTTATTATTTACTTAAAAATCAGACTTTTTAGAAGTGTGCACATGCTAAATGGTTTATTTTAGTCTTGGAATGTAACATTGCTTCCGGCTCCACCAATCAGATGGTCAGATGACAGCCTGTATATGGCCTGACAGACAAAAACCTAGGACAAAAAGCCATAGTTCTGTAAATAAAGATGGATGTTTTCTCTTTAATAAGATTAGATCATAATAACAGCGTAAATGGGGGGTGGGGGGTGGTGCCCTTTCTCTCTTTATGCTGCTGCTTAATGTTAATGCTTCAAGTTTCAGTCTGTTGCTTCAACACTTTCAGGCAGAAACAAGTGTTGGAAGACTAGCCTATCAAATATACAAACTTCTATGTCCCTGACTGCATTTTCTTTTTCCTCTCTCTTTGAATCAAACTTCCAGATGGCGAAGGCAGACCAGCGTTTTGGCCAGCGGGATGGCTCGGACCAAAACTTTGACTACATGTTCAAGCTGCTGATCATTGGAAACAGCAGCGTCGGGAAAACGTCCTTCCTATTCCGCTATGCTGACGATTCCTTCAGCAACTCCTTTGTCAGCACCGTAGGCATCGACTTCAAGGTGAAGACAGTATATCGCAACGACAAGAGGATCAAGCTGCAGATCTGGGTGAGCATGTATGGATCACTGCACCTCATAACATCACTAAGTCTCTCGGACTTCACCCCAGGTTTTAATATTGTCAAGGGTGTGACCTCAGAGCTTGTCAGCTAAATGCTAGTGGAAACTAATGGAAGTATGATTAGCAGGATTTCCATGAAACATGACACTGTTGTACAGGAACACTGTGTGGTTATTTATATACTCTGACTTAATTCGCTGTACTTAAATGTACCACAATATCACATAATAGTGCTGCAACACATCATATGGTAGTGTAATGTATTTATAAAACATAACAAGAATTTTGACATCATAATAAACTCAAACATTTTATATCTGTATTGTTTTAATATATGTGATATATCACTTTATTACATTAGAATATATCTTGTAACATTGTATAAGACAACATCATGTAACATAGATAGATAGAATATCCTGTAATATAATATAACACTGTGTAATATAACATACTGTGTGTGTGTGTGTGTGTGTGTGTGTGTGTGTGAGTGAGAGAGAGAGAAAGAGACAGAGAGAGAGAGCGAGCTGCAGTGTAACATGATGTTCTACTCTCAGTCAACAACAAGCTGCTGCTGAAAGAAACCAAAAGACAGACACACATAGACTTGCCCCTTGTATCATCAGTTGGTGATGTTGTTGCCATGGCAGCAGCTCTTCACACTCACTCAGTCTCTTGCTGACACACACACACACACACACACACACACTGAGATGCACACTAACAGGGCTGTCCTCAGTGGCAATTAAAGAGACCTCTTGGAGTGAAGAGGTTGAGAGCTTGCAGGGGCAAAAAGACCGTGTGTGTTTGCATGGGTGGAGGGGGGGCACTGACATAAGCAGAACTAATCAGAGCTGATTGATTCAAACATAAAGTGCAGTGATCGGTAAAAATAGACAGAACATGCCAACACACACACACACACACACACACACACACAAACAATAATGCAAATGCGTGTCAGAGCTGAGCTCCATGTTTGCTTCGTAACACTGATGCTATCACTCCACAGACTGGACAGCAAAGGCTAAGGGTGGGGAGAAACTACATCAGTCCACAACTAAACATGTTTTGTGGGAAACATGGTCATCATGGAATATGTTAAGCATGTTTTATGAATGAATGAGTGAATGAATGAATACACTTCAAGTTAATTGGCACCTCATTAAGGATAAGCCAGATGTAATCATTGTGTTCAGCTGCAGATACATGCTTGAGGTGCGGTGGTCCTGAGGGCTCTGCACTGGAATGTAAAACCACAGACAAATGAGAAACACATAACACTTGTTGTATCTTGTATCTACTTGTTTTGCAGTTTCAGTATTTGATCATCTTTTCTCACATGAAACATGTGTCCAGATGTTTTCTGTTTGGCTTAATGCTTCATATTTCATCCAACAGTGGGAGAAACTACACTCTGGTCTAGGCTTGTCACGAGACCAGAATATCAGTAGTCAATACCAATACCAGTGAATTTCCACGATTCTTGATACTTATTCAATACCATGATACCATGATAAAAAAAAAGAAAAAGAAAAAACCAATGCCCATGTGCTTCTGATTTCAATGGGCTACTTGTTTAAAAACTGTTTCACATCAAACTTTCTTGTATTTAAGCTCCACTGTGCTTCAAGAACTTCTCAAAATGCACAGAATTTAAGGTGCAGGCAGCAACATGAAGTTAAGAACAGTGATAAAATGGTAACTGTGGCTCAACAAAAACAGAAAATCATGTAATCATTACTTGTGTCCTTCAAGTAGTTAAACAACAGCACAACTGTTTTCATTAATTTAGTTTTAGGCTGTTTATGATCGGCTGATCAGATGTGAAGATGATACATTGTTTCATTTTTTAGATCATATGTTCCTATTCACACACGTTTGTTTTCACTCTGGTCCAAACCATACATCCATGGTCCAAATGCCGCACTAATGTCAGACTGTCATGTTTCTATGACGACTGACTGGAGAAAGAGGAGTGGTGCGTAATGTTTACATGAGCTCAAACTTGTTGCGTACACCAGGCAGTTGGAGCGGAACAAGGTCCGGCCGCGTTCACATCACAAATGGACCGCAAGTTCAACTGGAGCTACACCGATACCAGGTGCGTGCTCAGACACACCATGTATACTGCCCACGTCAGTCCCAACAGTAATCGACATGGCCCACCAAGGGCAAAGCTGTATCTGGTACTCACAGTACTGAAAAAAAGCAGTTACCAATGTATTTTTTGCATGTCGGCATCAACTTGGTACCAAAGTATCGAGAATTGTGATAAGCCTAGTCTGGTCACAGCTGGTTGATTGGTTTTTGCAGAGTGAGCAGGTATCTCAGGTGTGTGTCTGCAAGTGAAACATGAAACTGGTCTGGCAACCAGGTGAGCTACACTTGGTCCAGCTTAACTAAAGACTGGATTGTGGTGCAATGAATTATGGGTAAATTCAGAATAGAAATATGGAAGGCACAGGTTGAGTATATGGACTGCTACACCGATCCACCTGTCAATCTCATGCTCCATACTTCTCTCAGTCTTGAACAAGACCCTGAGATTTTTAAACTTGAGGCAGGAGCTCTCCTCCGACCTGGAGGGGGCAAGCCACCTTTTTCCGGTTGTTAACCATGGCCTTGGACTTGGAGGTGCTGATTGTTATCCCAACTGCTTCTCACTTGGCTGCAAACCACTGCATATACATGCTGAAGGTCCTGGCTCAAAGGAGCCAACAGGATGATCATCTCCAAAAAGCAGACATGAAATCCATTGGCTCCCAAACCAGACTCCCTCTGGCCTCTGGCTGGGCCTAGAAATAATGAACAGAACTGGTCCAGGGCAGCCATGCTGGAGTCCAACATGCACTGGGAACAGGACTGACTTACTGCCAGCAATGCAAACCAAGCTCTTGCTCTGATTGTACAAAGACCATACAGCCCTTAGCAGAGGGCCTCGGACCCCATACTCCCGAAGCACCTCCCACAGAATGCCACAAGGAATGTGGTCAAATGCCTTCTCCAAGTCCACAAAACGTATGTGGACTGGTTGGGCAAACTCCCATGAACCATCAAGCACCCTGTGAAGGATTGGAACAGACCCTCCAGTGCCCCTTCTTTAATGGAGGGACCACCACCCCGATCTACCAGTCCAGAGGCACTGTCCCCAACTGTCCAACTCTCTGTGTTCAATGTCTATCTCAAACAACTTCCTGGATCTTATTTGGTCTTCTGCATTGAGCCTCTGTTTACTGTTTACATGATTTTTATTTGCTTAGTGATAGGGTTAGGGGTAGAAACAGACTGGTTCAACTGTTGAGTAGACCACACATGATGATGGATGGTGACACGCTGAGAGGTGCTAACGTCTAGATTCAGTCTCTGTGAGTGTCAGTGTGAAGTCACAGCTTTATCACATCACTGTGTGTTATTGTGAGGTGAGAATAGGTGTGTGTGTGTATTATGTTGCTGCTGTGTGTTACAGATATTTTTCATAATTCCTACAGGTGTGTGAATGTCCTGTGTTTCATGAAGAGAATAAGTTCAGAGGACCAGTCTTTATCTGAGCAAGTGGCCATGCAGCAACCCACTGTAGTTTTCCTGTTTGTTGGTTTTGATGCTTGTGTTGCCATGGAAACAGAATCAGCAGTGTTTGCCACATCAAATATGCCAGAGCGAGTGGAACAACATTATCTGTAGTTTAGCATGTTGGTGTAGGTGTTTACCTCTGCTCAATGTAAACAAAATACAGAGTCTGACAGTTAACACAGGATCTGGATGTGTTCACTCAGTGGTCAGTTTATAAGGAACACCACGCCAGTTCAATACAACAGTCCTGTCATGAATCCTCCATCTTCAAGGTTGTAGGCTAACACTGAGTTTGTGTGAAAGAGGAGTTGATTAATCTATCTCTATCCTAAGCATTTGTATAACGCTGCTAGACAGTTAAAAAAACAAAAAACTAATTAACTTGATTACATATATAAATCAAGAATACATAAAATAAATAAAATGTCAGCATGGGTGGGAGTCGTGTTTTCTCCTGCCAATGACAGAGTGCAAATGAAGTTCTGTGCAGCACTAGTAGGAGAGCTGCTAGGCCCACCAGCCCTGTGAGCAACCATGAGTGCTAGCCCCACTAGCTGTTCTGGATGCTAGTGAGGGCTGGCAGCGGATGCTAGCCACCACCACTAGCACTCAATAGCAGTAGTGGCTAGCACCCACTAGCTCAACATTAACTTCCGCTAGCAGTGGCAGCTAGCATTGGTCGCTAGCACTCGCTTCCCAGCTCACTGCAACAGCCCTCCTACCCGTCACAGCATAGCTCTCAAGGCTCCCATTGTGGATGACGGCCGGGTATCAGTATAATTTGAAATGATACCTTGTCAATAATGAACCACACATACATAGTTAATATTTAGCGTATTTTTTGTGATACATTTACACAGAGACACTAAAACTAAGTGATTCTGTTAAATCACAGTTAACACCTGTTCCTGAGTACAGCAGATTATTGACAAATGGTTTTATTTTGGTTTCCAGGACACAGCAGGTCAGGAGCGATACCGCACCATCACCACAGCCTACTACCGTGGCGCCATGGGCTTCATCCTCATGTATGACATCACCAATGAAGAGTCTTTCAACGCTGTCCAGGACTGGTACGTGATTGGACAGAAACTAGAATATCACACTCAAGACAGACAGAGCTGATGATATATGTTGTTCTTTGTTTTTGTGTGTGTGTGCAGGGCCACTCAGATTAAAACGTACTCATGGGACAACGCTCAGGTTATCATGGTGGGCAACAAGTGTGACATGGATGAGGAGCGAGTCGTCCCGCCAGAGAAGGGAAAACACCTCGCTGACCAGTTAGGTGAGACGCTGCTGCTGAAAACTCTCCAGCCTCTGGAAATATCACAAAAAATAATCCTCAGCTCTGGTTTCAGATGCTAACACAGCTCCAACACCAACACCACCTCTACCAATGGGCTGGTCTCCACCCTGTAGAACCTCAGGGGATAATAGACCCAGATCACAGGTTTAGCTCCTGCTCTCTTCATCAGGCTCAGCAACTGTTCCTGTTCAACTCCAAGACAAAATTACTTCTACCTCAGGGTGTGTGCACTGAGGAATACCCATCAGTGTATTGTTTATCGCCCTGGGGCTATGGAGATCTTTTGAAAACAAACACACCCTACTGGTTTTACAGTAGTTTTTATTACTATTACCAGACTCAAATAAATGTACATGCCTCAGGCTGCACGGAGTTTGCACTAACAACAACTCACATAATTACTCACCAAGTCAAACTATTTTATCCTGTGATGAGACTGTGCTCAGGCAATGTCATAGTTAAGCAGCATTTTGTGAAACAGGTCTGGACTGACATTAAAGAAAAGCAGATAAAACCTCACCAGTATTTATTTGTTTGTGAGGTGGGCAGAAAGATCTGAAAACAGCAAACACACCTGGAGATGCTCAATTGGATGAAACCACACCCAAATGAACACGTAAAGAGTCTAGAGAAAGTAAAGGAAAACAAATGATCACCTTAAAAGTAAAGTAATTTTGTGTTAATTAAAGGACAAATAAAGAGTGATCAGTTGGTATCTGTAATTATATCCTAAACGAGAGTACAAGCTTAAGGCTTTTATTCAGCAGGAGAGCAAAATGTGAAGAGTTGACAAATAATTCGTCATTAATACATAAAGTGTAAGTTTATATCAAAACTCCCTCCATAGAGTATAAAGGCAGATGTTTGCCTTAAAGCTCCATACAGTATAAAGATAGATGTCCATGTGTAGTGTGATTATAAAGCAGCTCTGGGTTCTATATTAATACTGTGAAAGTATCAAAGCCTCAGTCCACAGAGAAATGCACACAGCCTGTATTCAGACACTGAGCCTTAAAACCAAAGAGGCTCAGAGCCTCCTCTCTTCTGATTGGCTGACACTAACCTGTTGCTACTAGAGCTCCAAAGAGAAGCTGAGAGAGGAGATGGAGAACTACACTGATATTGTTTTTGTTCTTTAAAACCAATTCTATCTCTTTTTATGGAAACACTTTTAAAAAATAATGGATCACAACTAAAACTTAACTGAGGTTTACAATTTTAATGGGAATTAATGTGGAAGTCAATAATAAACGTAACATAATTGATTGAACTGAATAGTTTACAAACTCTATAAATAAGTATTATCTTTGATTTAGGGTAAAGGAGCTAAACTATAAAGAAATTATCATAAGAATACAGACCTATGGGTCAATACAGTATTTGTATGACTAAAACTGTGTCACCAGTTCATCCCTCCTGTTTCCTCCCACAGGCTTTGAGTACTACGAGGCGAGTGCTAAGGAGAACATCAATGTGCGGCAGGTCTTTGAGCGCCTGGTGGACATCATCTGCGTGAAGATGTCAGAGCGTGTGGATGTGGAGGCGCCGGCGGCTCCTGGGTCCAAGACCACCAGACTGACGGACAAACCTGCCCAGCTACCTCAGAAGTGCTGCTGATTTGCAGAGTCACCCATCACTGCTCTGCTGTCACCTCGTCCGATAACCCCCCTCCCTCCCATAAAACAAAACAAAACAAAAAACAACAACAAAAAAAACAGATTAACTAACATTCCTCAACACAGTCTTCTCTGCTTCAGTCCATGTTTGTGAGCCGTCAGTAATCACTATGCCTACTGCAGTTTCTAACTAACATTTATAGCCAGTTTCATTCTGTCCCTGTCCCCACGTACCTGAGGTTGGCCCTTACATAGACAGAGGAGTAAGGGCAGCAGTGTGCTCCAAACAAAATCAAGTTTGTCATGTTTGAAAAGTTTCTATAACCACTGTTGACTGTAGCTACTTCTGTGAGGAAAAGCTAGGATGCTAATCATGACTGGAGTTAGTGATATCCAAGCTAAATACCAAGCTAAACATTGCTAGCTCAACCACAGGTATGGCTAAAAAAAATTAGCTGCTAACATGCTAACTGTTAGCTGGCAGAGTTTGCTAAATGCTTGTTGACAAGTTAGGTGGCTTTGTTGTCAATGAAAAGAAGTAGTCTACATTTTATTTGGCTGACACAGCTGTGCTACTGGTTTTCCACTAGTAAGCAGAATTAATGTCAATATCAAACAGGTTTTCTGTTGATTATCAATGCAACAGATTGAAGTTAGCTTGCAAGTAATCTCTGCTGTTTTTAATCCCAGCACAATCAAGCCTTAAAGCTGGAAACATGTTCCTGAAAAGACATGGGTAGATAAAGGTGCTGAAGGTCACCGTGGACAGATACATGGCAGTATCATTAATCACGCAGTGCTTCTGCTCAAATAACAAGACACAAAAAAATCATAATGTTTAAAAAAAAAACAGAGGACTGTTTTGGTGAGATTTTTGTTAATAGGGCTCATAAAGACATCTCACTGAGAAGAGAAATGAAATTGACAACTTCAGAAATATAAATTAACAAGTGCAAAAATAAAACACTTTAGCACATCACACAGGAAGTGAGGAAGCATCCTCCATCCTCCATCCTTAATGAGCATCAACACTACAGACTTCAAGATGCTGCTGTTGGTGCAGATGTTTTGACATTTGTTATCAATTGTGTAATCAAAACAGACTAGACAAACTAATGCAGAATAAACAACAACAGTCATTGTGGTTGTGTGACTTTGGAGACAAACTGTACACCTGGCCATCATACACATGCACTTCCCCCTCAGTCTCAGCCAAACATGGCATTTCATTTTGGTTATGTCAAACTCTTGATTTTGTTGCAGTTTACTGTCAGGAGGAGCTGGAAGCAGTGGGGTCCACAGGAAAGCACAGCACTGCCTCTCCTCAAAGTGTAGCACAACCAGAAACTCACTCCACCACAGCTGCTCATGTTCAATTCAAGTTTACAGGTTGCAGTCGTTCACCAAGTCATCTGCCGAGACATCAGCTAGGCTGCTTCTCAGATAGTTAGGTCCACTCTTATACAATATGCCTATAGCACACTGCAAACTGTTACTGGCCTTACTTAGTGCTGTTTTTGGCTTGAAAGATGCTTTAGGGCTACACCACCAATGCACAACTCTCAGGCAGGGCTGCAGCCAAAATCACTTGAATCAAAGACCAAACAGGAATCAGTTTGAGTCCCAAACTGACACTGGTCCTAAAAAACAAACAAAAAACACTGTTACATCCTAATACATGAAGCTAACACAGAGAGCTTCATGTGATGGGCTGAGACAAATCAATATACTGGTACAACAATAATGGCACTCAGATAAAGTGAAACACTTGAAGTGATGTTGAGACCAGGGTTTAGGGTTTTGACCCCAAAAGCCTCAGATTCATCTATCGCCACTGCAAGTTGGTTATTTAAACACTATAAACCACTATAAATCAACAAAGGTGGGTCCTGCATTATTAAGCCCCTTCTCCACTGCAAAAAAAACTGTTCACATCAGATTTATGTTTACAATATAAAACTGCACTCTGAGATGAAAGAGTGAGCTGCAGCTTCAGCATAACGTTTAAAAACACACAATCACACAACAGTTTCACAGGAGCAACAATCTGAGGATGAGACAGACACACACAGCAGCTAGCAGCTCATTACATGTCTGGCCCCACCCTGTGAAGGGGCTTTGAAAGATTATAGACTGATTAGGCCTAACATTCAGAGCACTGACAGGTGAAGTGAATAACACTGAATAAAACTTCATCATGGCTCCTGTTAGTGGGTGGGATATATGATGCAGCAGGTGAACGTGTTGTCCTCAGAGTTGATGTGTTAGAATCAGGAAAAATGGGCCAAAGGCTGCATGGCCCGTGTAGTCCGATCCAATAGACCAGTGACTGTTGCTCAAACTGCTGAAGAAGTTTATGCTGGTTCTGATAGAAAGGTGTCTGAAGACACAGTGCTGTTTGTTTGTTTGTTCGTTTGTTCGTTTTAAGTACATTTTTGGGGCTTTTTGCCTTTAATTGACAGGATAGTTGAGAGGCAGAGAGCTGGGAATGGCATGCAGCAAAGGGCCACCAAATTCAGGATTTGAACCGGGGCCAGCTGCACCAAGGACTGTACCCTCTGTGTATGGGGTGCCTGCTCAACCAACTGAGCCATACAGAAACCCAGTTTGTTGTGTATTTGACAGCAAAAGGGACTAACACGATATTAGGCAGGTGGTCATCATGTTATGCCTAATTGGTGTATATACCTACAGAATCAGAATCCAAAAGTGGAGAAAGGTAAATATATGCATAATATAAGAAAAATATACCCTTGCATTATAATATATAAGAAAAACAGAATATATGACAATATGAGTTTTAAGACTAAAACAACATGCAATGAACATGAATTTGTTCCAGCACAGGAGGCCTCAAATCTTGACACTGGAATTACTTTTGTCTTTTTGATTATTTTTCTTGTTTTGTCATGAACAAATTTCCATATAAGATTTTCTGGAGTCAATAACCAACAACCCACTCAAAGCTCGGAAACCATCAACTAATCCAGGTCCCCAGAGATCAGACCCTGTAGACTGGCAGAGACTTGAGTGGTTATGAGACTGCCCTGTTGAGCGCTGCAGCCCTGCTTCATGGTGGCTTATAGCCTTTGCACTGGCCAACACAATCTGACGCCACTGAGGGTGTTTTATAGTCACACATGCATATGTGAGCAGAGCTGATGAGTGAAGAGCACATGGGTCTGTCCCTCCCCCTTTAGCAGGTGTAGTCACGTAGCCGTCATGTTTGCAGTGTTTCCTACATGAACGTGTGTGAGTGTGTGTGGACATGTGTGTGTGCAATATTAGGGTCAACACATTCTATTGTTGCACATGGTTATCATGATATTTATTGCGTGTTCAGTTGTGAGAATTTTTGTGTTTGTGTACGGTATCTTTGACAAAGTGTGATATTTTGATAATGTCATGTCAGCTGAGATACAGTACGTGTGCATACGAATGACTTCAAGAAAAAGGAAAGATGTGGAGGAAAAAAATGTGCATTTATTCTTAAATATTATGGAGATAGAAAAAAACAACAATATCCTGCCATATTGTTATATAGCTACAACAGGGCACGTTTCTGTGTGGCTCCCCACCGTGTGTCTTCATATTGATAAAAACATACAATAATATTGACATTGTCTTCATATGATTATTTTTTAAGTGAATTTGTAAATGATAGAATTAGAAATTATAATGGTGTTGAGTATGAATTTATTTTTATGCTGTGTATACCATGGAAAAATTCTATAGAGAGTTTATGTAAACTTGTTGTCTTACAGTTACACTCCTGTACAGGGGAGAAGCACAAAGTGATTGTACAAACTATTGTGAATGTTTGTATATTATAGATGCAATTTAGTACAATAAAAATCACAATCTTTAATCAGAGCAGCTGCCTGAGCTTTTCTTTCTCTGTGACTTTTGTAAAGCCTTATAATAACTTCTATAACTATTCTGCTGTTGTATAATTAAAAAACATGGCTGACAAAATACTGAACGCAGTGTAATAAAATAACAGATAAGTTTGAAAAAATACATGTAAATAAATTAAAAAGAAAGAAACATGTGAAAGTTGTTATTGTTCAGAGTCAGTTTGATATTTCACATTCAGATCACCTGGTGGAAAATTAAAGAATTTGTAAATATGACATTTAACCATCAGGTAATGAAGCTAGGAAAAAGTAAAACCAAAGTGCAAGAAGCATTTTTAGAAAAAAGTTGATAAACTATTTTAGAAGCATATTTGTATTAATAGTTTGTCTGTTTTTTATCGACACAAACTTCCCTTGATTCAACACGTTTTAGTATTTTTATTGACTGATCCAAATATTTAGCTTTTGCTGTATTGTTTACAACATGAGCATGTTAAACATCTACATGTCTGATAATCATCTGATGTTGCATCATACCAACAGAGGATTTCATGTGTCAGACATTCAGCATTAACTATCTGACAAACACATGGTAAACCATTGCAAACTGATGGATGCTATGAAAATAATTTTCTTCTGCTGATTGCCAAAAGTTCAAAGGTCAGAAATGTCCACAGAGTTTGTTGTAGATTTTGCACATGAAATTCAGAGCAGTGTTTCAGTGCTCTTGTTTGGTTTTATTATAAGCAAAGTCTTTGCATATATAAGTATTTTATGATTATAGTGACACAACGACTAGATGACATAATATAGCACACCACTGGTGCAGTGTCACATATCTCATATTTGTATTTTATTATGTTTCTACATTCAAATGTCTAATTTATGTCTAATGTCTAATCAAATGTCTAATGTAACCCTAACCCTAACATTCTATATGATTTATCTTTTTAAGTACTTTTTTGGACTCAGACAAGCTTTATTTATCTCTCACACAAGTCCAAATGCAATTCAAAGTGCTTTATATGGGACTGAAAGAATAAACAAAAATGGACAGTTGACTAATAAAAAAAGTTTAAAAAATACTAAGAAACAACAGCAAAAGCATTAAATAAAAATGGAATAAATATTTGTAAAATGATAAAAGATAAAAAGTGAAAGAGAAATAAAAACACAAAGAAAATGATAAAAAATTAAGGACCAAGTATAGACAGAAATGATGAAAATACACTGTCATTTACTTATCTTATATTTATGATCGTTTTCGTTATTGTTATTGTTTCAATTTTTATTAGGCTACATGATTATTATTTATGGTTGTTATTTACCAGTAGGCTCAATTTATCGCATCGTTCTGCAATTAAAGAAACTACAAACATCACTCCGGAGAGTTTCGTCAGTGTCTGTCAATCAAACCTTTTCCGGTACAGCTTCGACCAATCAGACGCTGCGTTGGTCTGTGATTGATTTACTCTCAGCCAATCACAGGCTTTGTTTTGGCTAGCCAGCTAACTGTGTCGAGCTAGGCTTACAGTCCAAACTTCCATTAGCATCCAGGCAGCAGAGACAAAGGTCAGCATCTTCTTATTTTAAAAAAAAAAAACAACAACAAAAAAAAAAACATAACAAACCGAACCGCTGCTTCCGTATCCGACTCAACGTTTTCTAAGCGGCGAGCAGCTTGTCCAAACGGCGGTGCCAAGTAACTGAGAAGTCGCTGTCCAACAATCGGTGTTGTGTCATCTTCCCTACAGGATTACTGAAAGCTAATATACGCTATCCGGGTTAACTAATTTAACCCACCGATTGAACGGTCCGACTTCGTCGCCATCTCTCTTTAAAGTTACGGTATTTACAGTGACGTTATTTAGTGAATAGTTAACGTTAGCTTCAGCGGTTAGCCTGCTAGCTTAGTAACGCTCCTCGACATGCTAAGCTAACTGTTAACTTAGCTAAATATTAAGGTATGTTCTGTTCACAGACGCATAGTGCCAACAACCCACATAACGTCCACTGCGTTTCTCCAGCCTGACGAGACTGAGCCACCAAACTGCTTCGATAAAATCGTATATTATCACTCTGTCTGCTTGTAGCAGCTAAATATTACAGGTTAAAGTATGACTCGACATAGTTCTTCAATAAATAGCTGACACTCTTGAATTCGGGATATATTTAGCCCAAGGATAACAGTTCTTAAGTATGAAATTTATTCAAATAGTGTCCCTTTTCCAACACAAATGGATTGTGATTCTTCGAGAAATGCCTCGATATTGCAGCTCAATGTGAATGTCACTAAATCATTCTGAATGGTATAGGCTTCACTGTTTTGTTACCTTGCTGACGCTGTGCCACCAAACTGCACTGGAAAAAAACCCCATATATTTCTATATTGACCACGATGCTGGCAAAATAAAACAGGTCACAGTTTGATATTTGTCCATCCTATCTTGCACACCCAAACACTGCAAGTATATTAGAGTGTCACGTTAAATCAGTATCATTGTGACTTGGCTGCAGGGATTTATGCCCACTCTTGTTCTTACTGGATTTTTTGCCCACACTTGTCCTTACTGGAGATGGAGGTTAAAATCCACCTTATTGTCTTTGAGTCTTTTTGCCCTTTTATTGCATCAATTCCATGCAGAGCTGCAGGGATAGGATAGCAGAGTCATGGGAGTCCTTTAATCTATCAATCACGGCTTTTGTGGGAGAAAGATCTTTGCTCTGTCAGACCCCTCTGTATTCATGTGCATATATATTGCTGTTTTTGTGTCCAGCACTGTCACCCCAGAAGACTCTGTAAAAAATGCCTCAGACCAACAAATCAGTGAGCGGTGGTGGTGTGCCAGGACAGGCCTCTGCTCCAGACCAGGGAGAGCCTCCACCAGCACCGGTGGATGCTAAGGCCCAGGTTGCTGCTGGAGATGGAGGTGGTGAGGTCCATTCAGAGGACAAGGGAGACGCGGAGGTCATCAAATCGCCCAGTGACCCAAAGAAGTACAGGTGGGAGGAATGGGATAAATGTTCATAACACATCCTGAGGATAAAAATAACCTGAGTGGTAAAGGTCGTGTGTCAAATTTAACTTTAGAGCGACTGAGTATTTGACGAATCATGAAGGAAGGGCCTGTAAGTCAATACATGTCCATTAGTGAAAAGTGGGAAAGCCTGAAGTGGATTTTTTCCTAATGTGATGGAAACAACAAAGTATTGATTTCATTTTAACATGAGATGAAGAAAAGAATGTTGCATTTGTGAAAATGTCAAATTAACCAACTGTGACAGCGTGGCTGCTATCATGTTCACCTGTTTGTGCATGTGTAGCAGCAACAGAGGTGGCAACTATAGTGAAAGTTAATGATGTGCCCTGTATGTACTTGTAGGAATAATGTGATAATAATGACAATAGAAATATATAATAATCTGAACACAGATGTTACTGACTCTGGTCTCCTCCTCTTCTTCTGCAGATACATCGAGCTGAGTAATGGCCTCCGAGCTCTACTCATCTCCGACTTCAGCCAAGCTGACGGGAAGGGAGAAAGTGAACACGAGGAGGACAAGGGGAAATAGAGGAAGAGGAGGAGGAAGAAGGTGAAGACGAAGGGGATTCTGGCGAGGGTTCGGAGGAGGACGAAGAGGACAACGAAGAGGAGGAGCAGGACAGCGACTTTGACGAGCTGGACGAGGAGAACGCAGGGAAGAAGAAGAAGGGGAGCTCTGAGAAGCAGGTGGGCGATGTGAAGAGCCGTTCAGTTCTGTGATGTATTTTTTCTTATTACTGGTATTTTCATATTTTGTATGTGTGTTACCAGGCAGCCGCCGCTCTGTGCATCAGTGTCGGGAGCTTTAGTGACCCCACTGACCTCCCCGGCCTCGCCCACTTCCTGGAGCACAGTGAGTGGAGGCAGAACAGATGCTGTGTATATTAAAAAGTTGAGAGTGTCAGGAGGAAAGTGAGAGAGACGTCAGAAAACAAAGGTGTAGAAATGTCTGCAATGTTTTCCTGACCAATCAGTGTGTGAAGAACTGACACTGACCCTGAGGAAGGTTTCTGACGGAGTGTACCTGCCCCTTATAGTAGCTCAAATGGTTACTCACATGGTTCACAGTTGGATCCCCAGCTCCTACAGTCTTTGTGTTGAAGTAACCTGGAGGGCAGTCAACCATTTAAATCCTCAGATTTCCTGCACTTTTCTTTTTACACTCTTTTTAAGTGTTGATACATGGGTTTCACATGATTCGTCAACCTGCAGGTGGCACTAATGATGCTAATGCCGCGGTGTAAGAGACCGGTGGCTGTGCTGGCCAAAAAAAAATGAGCCAAAAAGACCAGGAAGTATTTAAGAGAAGAGATTGTAATGTGGATTTAGAACACTAGAAACTTCAGCTTTGAAAATGATGAATTAGAAGGGAGATGGACTGGGTCCCCAGACGTTCTTTTGCAGAGAGGAACTATGCAGGATTTTTAGCTTAAATATGCTACATTTTTACCTTAATTAAACAGCTTTGGACTAATTGCGATGGTTAAATAAATGACATGTAACTTGATACGAGTCTCTTGGCTGAAAATCAACCTTGCAAGATCAGAACCTCCGGTGCCCCAGATCTCTTCTCGGCAGCACTGTGACACAAACGTGCTCCGTAACCTTTAATCTCTTGTTTATGACAGACAAGACTACTCAAATATACATGACGTAACATCATATATGATAGAGAATGTTATCCACCGCTCCATGGATTGATTTCTTGCTGGCTTCATTGAAAACAGATGCACATTGTCAGGAGGAGGGGTAGCAAAACAGCATAAAAGTGACCGCACTTGCATAGCTCCTCTTTAAGCTTAGAATAGTGAGTTTAAGTTTCTCTCTCCCTGGTGTCCAGTGGTGTTCATGGGCAGTGAGAAATACCCGGCAGAGAACGGCTTTGACGCTTTCCTGAAGAAGCATGGCGGCAGCGACAATGCCTCCACTGACTGCGAGAGAACCATATTTCAGTTTGACGTGCAGAGAAAGTACTTCAGAGACGCGCTCGACAGGTGAGACTTTTCATTTCCTGACATTTTACAGCTCGGACAAAACATTAAAATATTACTGAGACTGTGTCAGAGCTGCAGCAGGTCCAGCATGTGACTGACGGAGGACTCCAGGCCGCTACACAGGGATTTTCTGTCAGAACAGGAGTTTTGAGGCATGAAGGCTGGAGCCCTCTGTGCAAGGTGATGGCAGCTCTTTGCAAGCCATCTGCCTCTCTGATGGGAGGTCAACCGCTTCATTAAAGATCACCACCAGAAGCCCTGATGTCACTGTGGCTGTTTTTAGACTGGTGCTCAGTGGACTGGACAGACCAGACGTCCTCCATGGAGACGTCTGCATTGTCGAGAATGAGAGAAAATCAAGAGTAAATCGCTGGGTTTTCAGATTTGTCCCTGTAAAGTCTGAGATGTTCAGGTCATAGAGATGTAGAGGGACAAAAAAAAACACAAAGCAACTTCACTTGATGGAATTCATTCCTATATATCTGAGAAAGGAGAAGTTTTTTTTTTCATACCCTCACATGTTTCAATGGATTCTGCCGTCTTCTTCAGGAGCATCACAGGTGTTGGTGTGATGTGTCTTATCAGCTGATGTTACATAAGCGTGACGGAAGAATCCCTCGAAACATGTAAAGCTATGAAAAAGACCAGCCTCTCCTTTGTCTGATATATAAGAAAACCTAACTATCATAACTTATTAATCAGCCATCAGAAATAGTTGCTGACTCATCTGTTGATGCATTAATGGTTTCCATAACAACAACATCCAGTCATTGGGCAGGTAACGGACATATTGAACCTCTGTGTGTCTCAGGTGGGCTCAGTTCTTCATCTGTCCTCTGATGATTGAGGATGCCATCGACAGAGAGGTGGAGGCCGTGGACAGCGGTGAGTCCTCGCTGACACAAACCTTCATTTCCTGACTTTTCTTTTTCGTGGCTCTTTTCTGACTTCCTGTCTCCCGGTGTCAGAGTATCAGCTCGCTCGGCCGTCTGACTCGCATCGTAAGGAGATGCTGTTCGGGAGTCTGGCTAAACCTGGACACCCTATGAGCAAATTCTGCTGGGGTAACATACACAGAGACTTATTATTTTACCTATTTGTTGAATTCTGTCAATGAACATTTCTTTTTATTTTGAAAGCTCTTCTTGTTTGTCTTGTTGCATCCTGGAGACAACACAGGCAACATGTGTTTACAAATCTAATCTAATCCAAAGTTAAAAGTGTTGGACTATTTTCTTGAAATCTGTTTTTTTTATGTTCCAGTTTTTTAAATGATCTTTAATTATTTTACAGAGAAAATGCATCATATTTAGTTATACATATTATTTTCAGTTTCTACCTTTTACCAGTAGTTTGATGCATCTTAATTTCTATTCTAGATGGTTTGTCAATGTTTTTAAATTGCAAATGTCAATTTAGCAGCGTTTTCATGTTGATGTTTTTATTACCTGTGATGTTTATCACATGTTTTGTTATTATGATTTTGTTGTTAGGTAACGCTCAGACATTAAAACACGAGCCCAGAGAGAAACAGATCAACACGTACCAGCGACTCAGAGACTTCTGGAAGAGATACTACTCTGCCCATTACATGACGCTCGCTGTTCAGTCCAAAGGTTCAGACTGAAACATTATTATACAAGTATAATGTCGTAATGTGACATTAAACAACATGCTATGAGTGGGAAATGTTAAGCTGAGTGCTTTTATTTTGTAGAGACACTGGACACTCTGGAGCAGTGGGTGAGAGAGATCTTCACCAAAGTTCCCAACAAGTAAGATGACTCAATTTAGACACACTGGTCTGAAATCTGCAAACACACACACAGACACACACCAGTGATGTGACAGATGAATAAAGTCAGATTTGTGTTTGATGTTCCAGTGGTGAACCTCGTCCTGACTTCTCTCACCTGCAGCAGCCGTTTGACACTCCAGCCTTCAACAAACTCTACAGAGGTCAGACAATGCTACTCATCGTTTGTATAATAATCTTTTTGTTATTATTAAGTCAGAAAATCAACGTGTGTGTGTGTGTATTGCAGTGGTCCCTGTGAGGAAGGTTCATGCTCTGACCATCAGCTGGGCCGTACCACCACAGGGGAAACACTACAGGTGACTCAGTGTGTGTTTCATCTGCCCTTAAAGCTGCAGTTGGTAAATCGACGAAAGAGAAAGTAAAGTCCATGACTCGGAAATTTCAAAACGATACAACCTTTAGGTCCCTCTCCAAACCTCTGCCCCCCCACCACACACAGACAAGTAGCCATAGCACACGCAATAATCCTTTCAGAGCCTATTTTGCACTCAATGCCAAAATAAAATGTCTGATGTACAGTAATGTACAGTACAGTAGAAAGGGACACAGCCCAAGGTGTAAGGTGTCACTATTAAAGTACTCAGTGTGTATGCATATTAAAAAAATGTCTGAACACAAAAAGCCACATCAACAGTGAAGGTGGATGTTAGCCAGGCTCTTATTTTGAAGGAATAGTGTAAAAACCCGTCCAACTGATGTACAGAGGAGTCGTCCTGTGACATCATCACTGTCAGATTAGTCTTCACTCTGTGTGTGTGTGTGTCCTGTCAGAGTGAAACCTCTTCACTACATCTCATGGCTGATCGGACATGAAGGAACTGGCAGCATCCTGTCTCTGCTCCGCAAGAAGTGAGTTACAACAACACAACTACAGAGGTACAACAACAAGACAATGGAAAATAAACGTGAGGGACGTACTGTGTGTGTGTGTGCATGTGCAGGTGCTGGGCTCTGGCTTTGTTTGGAGGAAACAGTGAGACGGGCTTTGATCAAAATACAACTTACTCCATCTTCTCCATCTCCATCACCCTCACTGACCAGGGCTACCAGAACTTCTACCAGGTACACACACACACACACACACACACACACTCATATTCATATTCATTTACTGACTTGTCATTTATATCATACTTGATTTATTTGAAGCAACATTTATATAAACACACACACATATATGTACAACACGCTAATCAGTATCAATGAAGGACAAATGCTTTATAAATCAGACTTACCTAATGATTCACATTGTGTAGTTTTTATTTAGTATTATTGATTGAAATCACAGGTCTGTGTAGAAAATATCCTGAGAAATGAAACCAAAAACCTGGTTAGCTGAATTCAGATTGAAAATAAAACAACAGTTTATCCACATGATGTACAGGAAGTCACTTTATTTTGAAATACGTGATCAGAGAAGTGGGAATGAAACTCAAATTGTGATGAAGTGGAGTTAATGTTTAATGTCTCCTGAATGGATCAGTGGTTTACAATGGTCTAAAAAATTTTTTGTCGTAAACATCCAGTGTTGAGTAAAGACAGGTCCAGTTTTAATTTATACTCTTTCTCATATCTTTATGTTTTTCTGAGCAGGTCGTAGATTTTGTGTTCCACTACCTGAAGATGCTCCAGACTCTGGGTCCTCAGCAGAGGTCGGCCTGCACACACACGTTGGATTTTATTTTGCATACTAACAGGAACTCTAACATAATTTCATCCTCTCACTGCAGCACAAGAAGTGTAAAAACAAAAACACAACACTTTTAGCAGAAGTTCAGATGTGTGGCAGACATTTCAGTTGATCCCTGAACTGGGAAAAAAAGAGATATTAAATATGAACTTACAGGAAAATTAGGATCTGAATTTCAATTTTATTAATCCCCTGTAGTCATTTTTCCTGTATTTAGTTATTTTACTTTGCTTTCCACTGTTTCTAATGACGCTGGGCGAATTCCAGCTGCAATTCAAAAGATTACCAGAAAAAAGACCAAGGTGTCTTCACACATGTTTCCAAGCTGGTCATTCTCCTGCTCTATGAATATTTATTTTCCATATTTCTCAGTATTAAGAGTATATAAATGTGATATATAGTGTATATAGTGTGTATATATATAAGTGTGATATATATGTGTGTGTGTGTATATATATATATATACTATGTGTGTAATATGTCATAATATGGCATAATATTTTCAAATGTTTGTTCCTGTTTCAATATAAAAATCTTTTTATTCCTCAGGATCTATGAGGAAATTCAGAAGATAGAAGCCAATGAGTTTCACTATCAGGAGCAGGTACTGATACACACACACACGATGATGATGAAGTTTTCTATTTTCTTCATCATTAAAGCTACAACAGTAACAACATGGTGTTATGAAAAGAATGAATAGAGTTTAACTTTAATGAGACAAGTCCTCAGGATACAAACACACCAGCAGATCAGCAGCAAACAACTGAGAAACAGCAGCTTCAAAGACAGTGGGAGGGAATTGAACCTCTAACCCTGAAACTGTCTCCTGTGACCTCTGACAGACGGATCCCATCGAGTTTGTGGAAAACATCTGTGAGAACATGCAGCTGTTTCCCAAAGAGGACTTCCTGACCGGGGACCAGCTCATGTTTGAGTTCGACCCAGAGGTAACCAGCACAACAGACCCAGATCTGATCCAGGGTCAGTGTGACACAACACATTAAACTCTGATCCAGGATCAGTTCCTGTTTACTGAAGTAAATTTAAAATAGTTTCTGTTACTGAACCTGAAACAGTCTGAGTCATTTTTATAGATATCAAACTATTGTTGTGACTCTTCACCTCAGTGAAAACAAAAAAAATGATGATAATTCACAAGTGTCTGAAATCCGCTGCTGGCTGTAGAGTAGGTTCGTCACGATACCAGTGAATTTCCATGATTCTCGATATTCATTTGACCCCTGAACACTGGAAACATTAGTTTGACCTGAAGCTCAAGTGTTTTTCTCAGTTTGGCTACAAACTCTCAGAAACACATTGCGATTTTAAATTTTATTTCTTCTATTTATGAAGTCAAGAATAAATCCTCAGCTGTGTGTGGGTGTGTGTGTAGGTGATCAGTGCTGCTCTGGCCCTGCTGACTCCAGACAGAGCAAACCTCCTGCTGCTGTCACCAGAAAACGAAGGTCACTGTCCACTCAGAGAGAAATGGTTCGGTACCTGCTACAGCATGGAGGGTATGACACACACACACACCTGAACACACACACCTACCTTGAACTCACAGCTGACTCATGTTTGTGTGTCTCTGGTCTGGTCAGATATTCCAGAGGAGTGGACTCAGCGCTGGGCAGGAGACTTCGAGCTCCACCCTGAGCTCCACCTTCCTGCTGAGAACAAGTTCATCGGTCAGTAACAGTTAAACAATGATGTCATGTTGATCATGACATCACCAGGTGTTTAATCACCTGATTCGATCTTTTTTTGTTTGTTTTCTTTCTTCCTGTTGCAGCGACAGATTTTACTTTGAAAACCTCGGACTGTCCAGACACAGAGTTTCCTGTCAGGATAGTGAACAATGAGCGTGGCTGCCTGTGGTACAAGAAAGACAACAAGTTCAAGATCCCTAAAGGTGAGAGACATTTGCAGGTCCACTGTGAGCTCTCTGATTGGTCGAGGACACGTCCAGTCTATGCTGTGCTGCAGAAACAGTTGAAACAGGGACGACAGCAGCTATGACGACCTGACAGGAAGTAGAAGTCAAACTGCTCTACCTGGTGGACAAATCAAATCATTACAGTCTGTGTGAAAGAACAAGAACTGGGCCGCGTTCCAAATGCGGGCTGAGTTGCCCTTGTTCACTCTCCCTCAGCCCTTGCTAATACGCCACAAGGCGGCCACTTGGAGAGCAGAGGGAAAGTGGGAGGAGTGGAAGAGGTAGACTGAACGCACTTGACCTTGGTCATTAACAGCCCAGAAAACAGGTCGGCCACATGTCGTAGTTGTAGCGCTATAATAGCTCTTAGCCCTCTTATAATAAGAAATACCTGCAGACAGTGATGGACCGACCATAGGGCCAGAACAGCTGCCACGTAATAATGTCCGTGCTGATATGTCCGGCAAAAAAAAAACAAAACAAGGGGGTCCGGGGCTGGCCGGTTCATGGCGAAAATTCAAGAATAGGTACTCTTCTCTCCCTCTCTTTCTCTTTTCACCTCGTCAACAGACCAATCCCAATTAAAAACCGTTATTAAACTACACATGAACACTGGCATGGCAGCTGAGTAGATATGAATATGAAAAGTCAGATAAAAAGTTTTTTTTTGTGACAAATAACTTTATAACTATATTTCTACTTACACTTGTGAATTGTTCACTCTGACATGTCGCCACTTTACCAATATTTACTGGCATCTCATTCATTTTCTTCTTCTTTGGTGGTAAACACACAACCAATGTTTGAGGTTCATTATTCCCACCCCATGGATGTATTTTTCTTGCACCACTGCAATGCATTGTGGGAGATAGACAGCTTGAAATGACCATCGATGCTGACTTGATCCATCAGCCCACCAAGGGTTGATCTCACCAAGTTCACTTCAGCTTTTCGGAGAATTGGAACAACACTTATGATAGCAGCGAGGATTCGCCTGAGGACAAGTGCTGAGGGCAAGTGAGTGAGGGCGACTCAATCCGCTATTGGAACACAGCCCTGGTCTCATCTCATTAATTATGTCATATTACCACTGATTCTTTCACTGAGTCCTCTGATATTAAAGATGATAAACCACTGATTTTGATTATAAGTGACCTGATCAGTCACTCTTGGGTCTAAACACTGATCACGCTCGCATCACCTTCATATTATGACTCATTTAATGAATGTGAATTTAACATGTCATGTGTTTGTGTGTTTGTGTTTCAGCTTATATTCGTTTCAACTTGATCTCCCCGATGATCCAGAAGAGCCCAGAGAAGTAAGAGACCACTGGGATTATTTTCATTATCAATTAAATTGCTTAAATAACAGTGACGTGCAAAAAAAAGTATCACATCCTGATGTTTGCTTTAATATTGGAGCTTAAAAAATAACATAAATAACTAATGATTTACCACAATAGATAATATAACTGACTCACTTTGATCCAGCAGTTCATCATCTAGATAAATACCAGAGCTTAAGGTGAATCTCACTCTGTTTCATCATGTTGTTCCAATTCAGCCTGGTTCTGTTCGACCTCTTTGTGAACATCTTGGCCCACAACCTGGCTGAGCCGGCATACGAGGCCGACGTGGCTCAGCTTGAGTACAAGCTGGTGGCTGGAGAGCACGGCCTGGTGATCCGACTGAAGGGCTTCAACCACAAGCTGCCGGTGAGGAGACACTGGAGGTGACGTCAGGTCACTGGGGGTGGACTAATAAGATCCTCTTAACTCATGGAAATCATAAAGTGTTTCCAGCCAACATCAGACCACACAATACAAGTACAGACCAAGATAGTATTGATCCAGCTGGCAACAGCTAGTGTTCCTGTCACTGGTTTCTGACAGTGGCTTAAACATGACAAACAATGAAATGGTGTTTAAGATAATTTCAATTTCATTTTATAGTCTTCACACATTTTTCCACTTTTGTTAGTTTTACCTAACAAACACGCCTGTACAGTCATAAACTGGCTTCCTCCTCTGTGGCGTCTCAGTTGCTGTTGAAGCTGATTGTGGATCATCTGACCGACTTCAGCGCTGAGCCAGGCGTCTTCTCCATGTTCTCAGAGCAGCTGAAGAAAACCTACTTCAACATCCTCATCAAACCTGAGCGACTGGGCAAGTACGTGTCACCAAGCTGCAATCACACAACCTGACACACTTTTAAAACTAATCTGTCACTACCATGGAGCTCTTGGGCAAGGTTTCGTACCAGTTACTCATTTCTAATCCTCACTGCTCTTTGTAGTTTGTGCAGTTTTGGGACCAGACTCATTCAGTTTCTTGTTAGGAGTTACCAGAAAGATTCCAGTACAAACTCCACTTCAAACCACTTCTCTGTCTGTAGAGATGTTCGTCTGTTGATCCTGGAGCACTGTCGCTGGTCAGTCATACAGAAGTACCAGGCCGTCATGAAGGGTCTTACCGTGGACAACCTCATGACCTTCGTCACGGGGCTGAAGGCGGAGCTTTACACTGAGGGGCTGGTACAGGGGAACTTCACCAGTGCGGTGAGACAGAGATTCATGGTGTAGAAAACAAACAAACAAACATAAAACAAATGTCACTGAGCTCATGGACGTTGTGTCCTCCAACAGGAATCAAAGGACTTCCTGCAGTACTTCACTGAGTGAGTATCTTCATTCAATTGTTCATCACGTCTGTGTGTTTGGAACAACAACTGCTCCTTCACAATAAAAGCTTCCCCTCCAGTACAAGCTGACACATGCAGTCATATACAGCCAGAAATAGAGAATAGAGCCAGAAAACATCACAATCCAGACCCTGTCTTACTTCAAATGAACTGAAGTCATCAATTCGGAGACACATCATCAAAGTGGCAAACTGGTTCCAATTCAGACCAGTATGATGTTGACAGGACCCCCCCCCCATGTCTGCAGGAAGCTCCAGTTCCAGCCTCTGTCTGCAGAGGTCCCTGTCTTGTTCAGGGTGGTGGAGCTGCCTCAGAAACATCACCTGTGTAAAGTCAAATCTCTCAACAAGGGAGACGCCAACTCTGAGGTCACCGTCTACTACCAGGTACAAGTTCAATTCAACAAACTTTATCATCTCCAATCCACCAACAATCCTGTATCACCTCTTCCTCCTCCGTCTCTAAGTTGTGTTGTTTAACTCTTGGATGTGTTTCAGTCGGGGCTGAAGAACCTCAGAGAACACGCCCTGATGGAGCTGATGGTGGTGAGTAGGGAAAAGCTCTATTCGATAATCACCGGGAACTATTCAACCATTCTGCGACTATTCAACTCCCCCCCCCCCCCAAAATGATTGACGGAAGTAATAATATTGACTAGAAAGTAATATTTAAACACAGGAACATATTCTTTTATCCTTTAACTTTTCTCTAAGTGAAAAGAATTAAATCCCTGATAAGAAGCAGCTCAAATAGAAACAGCTGGGTATGTAGGTTTTAGACAAAGGAAGTGAGTTGTCATGCAGAAATAAATAAAATCAAATGCAGATGAAACAGCTTCATACTAGGTGAGTTTAAATCAGAGACAGAGCAAAATCTGATGCAAATATAAAAAGATCCATAATAAGTGTAATATCTAACTGCAGATGCACATGGAGGAGCCGTGCTTTGACTTCCTCAGGACCAAGGAGACTCTGGGGTGAGTTACTGATCAGTAATAGATAGTGATAGCATGTTGTTCTCAAAATGAGCCCCTCTCTGATCACATGATCTCCAGGTACCAGGTGTACCCAACCTGCAGGAACACTTCAGGCGTGCTGGGGTTCTCTGTCACCGTGGAAACACAGGCCACCAAGTTCAGGTGAGATGAACTTTGTCTTTGTTTTTGTTCAGAGAGAATCACAGGCGTTTAAAACATCATCTTCTTCTTCTTCTTCTTCATCTACTGGCAGCACGGAGTTCGTGGAGGCGAAGATTGAGGAGTTCCTGGTCAGTTTTGGCGAGCGTCTGTCAGCTCTGAGTGAAGACGCCTTCAGGACACAGGTGACGGCTCTCATCAAGCTGAAGGAGTGTGAGGACGCTCACCTGGGAGAGGAAGTGGACCGTAACTGGTTCGAGGTGGTCACGCAGCAGTACGTCTTCAGCCGGCTCAACAAGGAGGTGAGAGAGGAGGAGGTGGGCGGGGTCACACCTGGCAGGTGGCAGGTTACTGACTGCAGGTCTGTGGTCTGTGGTCCTGGTCCTGGTCCTGGTCTGTGGTTCTTAACTCACCGTGGTCTGTGTGGCAGATCGAGGCTCTGAAGCTCTTCACTCAAGAGGAGCTGGTCTCCTGGTTCCTGGAACACAGAGACGCCAGAAGCAGGAAGCTCAGTGTTCACGTATGTTTGTCTCCACTCAGCTTTAATGTCAGGAAGATTTCCACAAAATAACAAACACTGGTTATCCCAGTATTTTCTTGGATCATTTCACCTCCATTTGTAATATTTCATATTTCCTTCATGGAAGAATCAGTGATTTACATGGTTGTAAAAAAAACCTTCTTGTCGTCCTCTTAAATTGTAAACTGAAGTTTTAAAATTAGTTTTTTGAAGACATTGTTGAATTCTGAGAATTTCCTTGTGTTTTGTTGATTAAATTGTGAAAATAATCCACAGAAATAATCAATAATTAAAGTAAGGTAAGGTTTCCATCCTGATGTGATGTAAGCACACTTAATAATTGTGCTTAAACATGTTCAACTCAATTATTTAAACATAAAGCACAATATTGATGAAGTGGAAAAGGTTAAAATGCCCAACAATAAAATGATATAAACAAAAGTTACAAACTGGTGAACTAAACAAATACAATGAAAACACTAGAGTTGTTTTACATTTTATACAAGTTTAAAGATTTAAACATCTCACATCTTCACCTCCAAAACTTTAGATTTAAAATCGTATTTGTTTCCTGTTCCTGCTCAGGTGGTTGGTTTCGGGGTGGAGGAGAACGACCCCCCAGACCAGAGCACTGGCTGCGGCCCCGACAGCCCTGATAACCCCCCCTCCTCGTCGGCCTACGGTGAAGTCAGCGAACTGAACTTCCTGTCGGCCTTGTCGCCGTCGCTGCAGGACGCCACGCTCATCAGTGACATCAGAGCGTTCACCTCCTCCCTCCCACTCCACCCCTACCACAAAATCCTCAGCTAAGTCACTCCCGCTGCAGACTGACAGGAAACGCACCAGAGCCGCCACTGCTGCTGCAGCCTCCTCATTTCCTTTCAGAGATAATAAAGTAACCATGGTAACAGCTAGCATCATAATACTAATCACACTGTTTTGACTGATGAGGTCACTGTTAGGACGGCAGACACTAAAGGTGTGTCAGAGATGTTTGTTAGTTTTCATTGATGTGAGTGGTTACAATAATGCTGCATTCACTTCCTGAGGGAAAAACTGTAAATCTGAGCTTCTGAGTAAGAAACCATGTTTATAGTTGCTCAGAACAATCAGCACCAACAGGGAATCCTCCAGCTCCACCGGACACGAGACCTGGGAACGTGAGTTTGTTACTAAAGGTCTGTGAAGAGTCATATTTAAACATTAGAAGGAAAACACACTTAGGTTGTTGTGTTGTTGTTGTTGTTTTGTCAGGAGTCTGAACAGCTTTGTGGAAGCTTGGGTTTGTCTTGTTTGGACCAGAGCACGATCACTGTCCCACACATTTATCAAACTATTTTAAATGTTTTGTTTCGTCCAAGACAGTTTTACAGTGATAAAATTTTCACACTGGAGACATTATTTGTCAATCATCTGATCAATGTATTGATCCTCACAGCTTTATAGGGATAGTTCAACATTTTGGCAAATTGGCATATTGCCATAATCCCTATAGTTATAGGAGTAGGTTCATTACCTTTAATTATAGGTGCATGTTGTTTTGAGATCCGTGGGGCAGAAACGTGAGCTGCTCAGTGGACACAATGGAATGTACAAGGTCCCCTGTCCTTTAAAGATGTGAGATTCAGGATTTTGTAAAATATTAGTTTAGACCAACTTCCAGGCTGGATTTGAAAACAACATCATCAAAGTGGTGAATGTGTTTTACAGAGGAAGTTTTGAGAAAGAGCTCACACATCATTTCTCTGTTCTCTGTAAATCACCTGATCAATATCCAGGCTGAGTGAACTGTGAAGTGTCACTGGTGCTTGAACACATCCAGCACTCAGTTGTCCCCCTTCCGGTGCTGGACCGATGCTGCTGGATTGTCTCTTAAAGATATGCCGAGGAGTTTGCTTTTGGTTATAAAAGAGTCTCATTAATGTGGATGAATCTACATGACCCACACTTGTTTATGTGTCCATTTTCGATAAATATATCATTTTATCATTGTAGTTATTTTGATACAATTATTTTGTGGTCGACTTGCCCAGCATTTCTGCCGGAAGACAGACCCACTTACGGCAACTGACTACGCGCATTATAGATTGTCAGAACGTTACCAACAGTTAAACCTGCCTGTGTAATCACCTCGTCGGTGGCCACTGTTCTGTCAAAGCTCTCTGGTTCAGTCTTCAAAACCCCCATGGCTTGCCCTGACTAGCTCGCTCATTTCAGTGCCGTATCGCTCTGGCTCATTTGCAACCACTTTGCAACCGTGCACACGGAGGCTCAAGGGAAATGTAGTGTGAAAACACTTCTGCTTTCCGAAACTCCTCGTAGTACCTTTAAATGTTCCCAGAGTCAGATCAGAATCAAGTCCTTGTTAGTCATGTTGATGTTATTTAATTATTTGAGAACTGTAGGAAATTAAAGGTTTTACTTCTTTTGTCTTTCACAACAGTTTAGTTCCTGAAGTCTCAGCCTCCAAAGATGAGCTACACTGTTGCGAAACCAAAGGTCACATTACAAAACATTTCTGTTTTTCTACCCAATCAGCCACAACAAACTGATCAGGTAACTTCAAATAATTAATGAATTAATTGTTCCCGGTGCAGTTTAAAGCTTCGTGTCCGCGGAGTCTCAGCCCAGATTATAACAGCAGCCCTTACTGTGTCCAGTCATGTGAGTATTGTGATGATGGTTTGTGTTACTGTGAAGCAGCTGAGCAGGACGTTTTTAACTGTGAAGTAATGTGATCTTTTTCTGTCCCTGGTGAAGTGAACGCAGCGTGATGACTCAGGGTTCTGGTTTAAAGTGAAAGTCTGTCGTGAAAAAAGACGACGCAATCGTTATCATGTCGACACAGCAGCAGCAGCTGTGTTTTCATCCACTGTCAGTTTACATATACATGTTCACACTGTAATATTTTTGTCAATGGATGATGTATATGAAGAAATTAGTGTATAGACTTGAACAGTGGTGGCCAGTGATATACAACTGTGATGTGTTTTATCTCTGAATGTACTACAGGAGTTTATGGAGGCTGGAGAGTGCCACCAAAACAACTCAACATTTTTAATTAATTACATTTGCAGCTGAAAACCTAATTAAAAACAACTTACTGAAAAGTTCAGTAAAGACTTGAGTTCTCTTTGTTTATTCTGTCTTTAAATGATAAATAAAACATGTTAAAGGGTTTGTAACATGTTTCTACAAGTGATTTATATTTTACTTCACAGGTACCAGTTCAACAAGGAAACTGAATTATTGAGTGGATGAGGCCTGCAGAGAAATACAAAGTTTGTCCAGAGGGTCGCGCCAGAGGGAAGGTCATGTGTCCTGAACATAGAGGACCTAAAATCTATTCTTTATATTTAGCCCTGGAACACTGGCAAGAATTACAATGATTTATCTGAATTCCCACAGAAGGTACAATGCTGTGAAATGTAAAGGTAGTAGCTCATGGTCTCTAGTTTCATACACTATGACTCTATAGCTGTGTCCCAATTTAGGGAATGGATCCTTTGGAGGGTGCAGCCTATACAGTCTACGGGGACAATGGCTTCAGAGGAGGCACCTCCAACAGCCAACATCAACTGACAGTCTAACTTTTGGAGCATTTCCTGATTGCGTCCGGATGTAATCAATGTCCAAACGGCAAACGTTTAAATGTGGCAGTTTTTTTTTTACACTTCCAACGATTCTACAGCTCCTCACCTCAGGTTATGCAGCTAGCAGAGCTCTGCTCAGTGGGTGACCATGCCTCCAAGCCAGCTGCAGAGTGGGGTTATCATGGCTTCAGCACAGAGCTGCCCCAACATTCTGATAGTTAGCATGCTAGGTGGCTAATAATTAACACAGTGCAGTGAAGTTGTGGGAGGCCACGAAGGATAGGTGTGGTGTGTGCTCCTCGAACAGGAGAGAGAAGGACACATTTGTTGGCCAGATTTGGAGGAGCCTTCAAATTGGGACAGGCCTTTTCGCAATGCTGTGACATAATCAGCCTTTAAATGTGTCCTCTGAAGGATGCAGCCCCTGAATTTAGACACAGCTTATGACTTGTGTGGCCTGAGTAACATCAATAAAGTGGAGCTGCCCAGTAGATAAATAACATTCTCTTGCTTTGTGCCTTTATAGGAGTATAACGCTAAAAGTCAATATTTACCATGTCCTCATAAAACTTTGTTGTAATGATGGGAGTGGAGCTGAGCCTCTTTATTTCCCTAATCTAAGATTAACAGTTCACCGTATTGGCTTTTTCTTGATGAAGAAGACATCTCAGGTGATGCATGCAGAAACTTGTAGACATTGACTCAACTCTTCCTGATTATGTACAATTCACAGAAATGGGTTGGGTTCAAAGTGAGTGATTCTGTTCTCAAGTTTCTCCATAGACAGATGTAGAAAAAACAACAGAGGCAATCTCAGGGGCTTGGAACTGGTAAATCTAAACCTAGTTAAGTCAGACAACTCTGGAATGAGAACAAATAATTTATTGAGCATAAGCATGGCAAGATGAAGCACAGCATAGATAGCCTATTCTTGAGTATGGCTGCAGCTGGTTTGGCGTCAGGCTCTGTCTCAGTTATTCATTCCCTGAATAATGATCTGTTTTGAAAGACATAACAGGGAATGAAAGCAGACCCCCACAGGGGATCATAGAGACAGTGCCCACAGGTGGATGTTGGGGAGGTGATCAGGATGGGCACAGCTTGAGTTGTTTGCCTGAACTAGCTTCGCATGATGCATCAAAAACACAGCCTCGTAGAAAAAAAAAAAAGGTTCTGCTCAGCTCTTCCCATGCAGTATGTTTACCAATCAAATCCATGGCATGATATTTCCTCTGTTAACATTATGCAGGACCCTACAAAATAAAATAACCATTGGCATTTCCAGAGTTGTGTAATGTGTAAATCATGGTGTGCAATGTTTTGCCTTCTTGTGAACATTTTAACACATGTAGTATCAAACTCTAAAATGCACACACAACCTAACCTGCATTATCACAGCAGTTCATGCTATTTATTACTCTTAACCTAGTTTACAGATAAAATTAATTGGCTGAAATCAAGTCCCTGTTTATCTCTATTTTTATGTTGTTTTTAAACAACTGTACTAAATTAATAACATTTCAGTTTTACCTAAACACAATCTTCAGTGCAGCAAGTGTTGATTAACGATGATGAATCTGATATCTTCCACATGGTAATGTCATATTCCCTCTATTTTCTAAAAACGGAATAAAGTCAATTTGAAAATAATGTATGTCATCCAGTATGACATTAAACAAAATACTAGATTCTATTTGTATGCTTATTTTATCTTGAAATACTATACTTGGAAACAGCTATCACAGGAAGTGATGTTGAGGGGATGGGCTTAAGAAGAACAGACTGGAAGCTGCAGCCATTTGGGTGTTGGCAACACTGAAGCTCTAATTTTCATAGCATGGTACTATAAACCTCTGCAGAATCTTCAGTAAATTGAATACTGCAGGAGATGATTAGCTGCCAAAATCCAGTCTCAGGAGGCACCTGATGATCTGAGGAGGTAAGAAATAAATTGACTGCTCTTGCTTAACCTGACCTATGACTTCCTCAACTGGCTGCTGTAGCTTCAAATGTAAAACTTAAGCCATGACTTACTCTAAAAGGACTTGAGATCATTATTTCACTCTACTGAGCTTAAATGTCACACTCAGCCCGGTCGTTTTGTTTAGCAAATTAACATGTCAGTACTGGCTTTCATTCAGGTCAGACAGGAAAAGTTGGAGCAGTTTTTTTTTTTTTTAATCTGTTACATAACACTGTAATCAGGAACAAGAGTGTACTGAGTTCTAAAGTTCTGGACTTTTCCATCATGCAACATACAAACTGACTCCATGCGCCTTAACACAATTTGCCAATGAGTGTTCATAATGGTTTCTCTGTTGCCTTGTGTGATCACGATTATCCGATAATCAGCCATAAATGCAATAAATAATGCGTAGATTACCATTTACGCATTTTACGCAAAGTAAGACAAGACAAAAAGCCTGTGCACCCAATGGAAAAGTCAGGCTTGTGATGTGGTTCTCTTCCTCATTGCAGACAAAAACTGTTTTCATGCTAGGCCACTGGGGGAGTTTTGTAAATACTGTAAATAATATATGCTGTTTCTAGGGCTGTCAAAGTTAACGTGTTAACACATGCGATTAATCTGGAAACGATAACGCGTTAAAAATAAATAAATAAATAACGCACGATTCATTTAGTGACGTGACTTAGGTAGAGCCCGTCTGTGTATTCAGTCTGTGTCTGTGTTGACACTGGGGTTTTCACTCGTCCGTTGAAATACCGTAATGTCCCGTATTTGAGGGTGAAATAGCGAATCCTGTTTTGAATTACAACTGGACGGGGTTTGTCTCATATTTCCGTCTCGAATGTAGCATCATCCCACCGCATGTGAAGAGCCGCCCCACTGTAACCCTAACCGTGAGCGGGTGAAACTTGCTGCCATAGGTGGTTTGATCACAGACAAAAACTTTTGGTTTAACATTGACAGTGATTAATTAGACGAGCTGTAAACTGTTTCCGCGAGTGTTTCCAATGACGGACGGTGTCCTGGCAGATGTACGGCAGCTTCAGGAGAACAAAATTCTCCATTAACACACACACACACACACACACACTCTCTCTCTCTCTCTCTCTCATACACACAAAAGTTCTCCACTCACATCGAAGCCTGTGATGTGTATTATGTTTGCAGTGTGCAAATCAAAATATAGTGATAATGTGAAAAAATAAACAACTAGGGATGTGTTATTGTTTTTCACATCTATGAAATTGCATCCTTAAATTCTAGTGCATTAACTGTACATAAATTGCACCCTTCAACACCCTATAAAGAAGAACCGAAGAAAAAACAAGTCATATTAGTTTATATAATATTTAGTATTTTACTCACGATTAATCACAGAATTGTAATGCAATTAATAGAGTTAATTTTTTTAATTTTTTGACAGCCCTAGTTGGATCATAGTTAGAGCCCTTATTCTTTTTCCCCTGATCCCCACGGCCTCAAAGTACAGTTATATAGACACCGAAAACAACAAATATATTCCAACAAATAAATGTGGAATTTATTTTCTTTTTTTTAATTTTTGTTTCTTTTGCTGATCATATAACTTTTTCTACATTCATGACACCACTAGAGAATAATTATTCTGAAAGCCTAGGTTGTCCTAAAAACCCTTATTGAAAATAGCTTAGGGCGTTGGTTCATACCAGGATTAATCATCAAGATTAGTTAATGTCAGCAAGATATAACACACACAAAGGGTAGGTCCTAGCAAATATGGACCACAAGCCCATCACTGGCCCACACCCCAAATTGGCCACAGTTTTTAGTCTTTTCTTCTTTTTCTTTTAAAGACATTTTGGGGGCCAGTGTAGAGAGACAGGAATGCAGCAGGGAGAGAGACTGAGGGAATGACGTGCTAAAGATCATCTCGGTTGGGAGTCAAACTGGTGGTCAGCGCTTCAGGCACATGCCAACATGGGATGTGTCCTCAAGCACCCCAGTTTTAGACCTTTGTTTTTTCTTTCTTTTATTTTTGTACTTACTTTTCATGAAATTTGGAGACAAAGAACATGAAGTTATCATGGGTGTTACAGTTAAAATCCCAATATATTTTTCCCATACATCATGATATAATGTCATACTATTCAAAGTGCATACACAATCCATTTTTCCCAGCATTCAGTACATTTCTTAAAACAAAAGTAAGTCTCTCCATACAATAAATTTCTTTCATGATCCTGCACCACTGGACCAATGTTGGAGGATAATTTTCGGGTTATAGCTTTCCTATTACTTGTCAAAAGTCTCTTCAGTAAATATTTATAAGTATTTATCCTTGTGTAGTAGGGGTGTGACGATACATTCAGCTCACGAGACTAGACGATACATAATATTCATCTTCATATCAGTTCATGAGAACAAGACGGGACAATATTAGAACATTACTTTTAAGAAAATTATGACAAATGACAAAATATATGACTGGACAAACAAACTTTTTTATTTAACTGAGTCACAAAACAATGCAGGTGCATTTTGAAATGTTTTATAACTTTGCATGCATGACTTAAGCATGAGCTTTTAACTGTTGAACGTCTTTCCACAAATTGAAACCCCAACTAAAGATTATAAAAGTTAAAATAAATAAAATTAAATGCTTCTTTCTCTCTTTTTTTTAATTGCAAACAATACCTGCAAAACTGTAATCAACTCTGTCAATACACATTGAAAAAAAAGTGCAAACAGAGACTGACTTATATACGTCTATGTAGCTCACAGTCTGATAAGCTTCTTCCCTGTGCCCGCGAGACAGCTTTTCATTTAAACAAGAAATATCGTCACGTTTTGATCTCGTGAGATCTCATGGCATGAGATCTCATCACACCCCTATTGTGTAGGAGTGTATTTTACCGAGATATAAAGTGACAAAAGAGTAATCTAACTCCACCCCATTATTTTGTTTATCTTGGTTGCCACCTCCCTCCAGTATAACTGGATTTTCAGATGGGCCCAAAAGTCATGGAAATGATTAGTCATAGAGGTTCCACATTGTCACCAACAGAAACCTTAGCTCTGTGTGCCTGTTTGCGATGCTGTTATTTTAGGAGTTATAAAAAATCTCACTACATTCTTCCAGCCAAACTCTCTTAATGATCTTAATTTTGCACTTTGCAGTGGAGGCTTATGTCTCACATATTTCTATCCAGGTCTCATCTGATATTTGTGTTTCTGACTCCCTCTCCCTTTTTTGTTTGATAGGTGTCAGAGTAATTTTTAGAAGCATCTATACTTACATATATCCTTGAAACCAACTTTTTATTATCTTTTTGTATGCATCATGAAATATAAAAATCAAACTGTGTTCTTTCTCCCCTTTTTTGTAATTTTTTAATAGTCTCTGGCTTGCAGGTATCTATGGAAGTCCTGCTTTTCCAATCCAAATATGCCTGAATTGTAACACCTTGGTTTTCACAGGAACTGTCTATGATGTTCAGAGACAGAAATTCAGCTTGGTCTCGTGTCAGGCACTCTGGTGACCCTCACCATTGGCTCACTTTCAGACAGATTTGTAAACACTGTACTGCAGCTGTGAGGAAAACTAAAACAAGTATTAAGATTATCTTATCTCTAGTTCTTTCTCCAACACAGCTAAATTTTGGAGTGCAGTAAATCTATTTAAAAATAAAGCTTCCAGTGCTCTGCCAACACACGTGTAAATAATCGTGATGTCTCAAGTGAGATCAATATGTGTCTGGCCTTCTGTTTGATCAGAAATTCAGGCCTACAATAACCCCATCAGTTGTCAGCTCTGATTGTTTGTTTAGTGCTTGTTTATTTTTTAACCCTGTCTCCCAGCAAGGCATTTTATCAGTTACTATAGATGTTACTAGATGCTCTCGCAAATTTCCTCTTGTCTGCATGGAGATCCTCCCAGATGACTACCCTGTAGAAGGGAGGTGACAGGGACCACCTGGATAATTATCACCCCATTTCTAAGTTACCTTGCCTCAGGTTCTGGAGATGTTGATAAACAATCAATTCAATGGTTTTCTTTCAGTAGTAGAATCTCAGCCATCACTCTGAAATAATTAGACACAGCATTAGACAAGAAAAAAAAACATTGTGCTGCTTTATTTGTTGATTTGTCAAAAGCATTCAATACAGTTGATCAACAAATGTTGCTGAATAGATTACACAGCATAAGTTTATATGCTAGTGCCTTTGACGGGTTTGCTGATTATTTATTTTCTAGGCACCAGTGTGAAAAGTCTGGTAATTTTCATTCTGAATTCTTACCTGTAACCAAAGGTGTGCAACAAGGCTTTGTCTTGGGTCCTGTCCTTTTCACCATTTATATCAGTGATATTCTTTCTTCTCTGAATGACTGTCATGCCCATTTGTATGCAGACAACACAATTCTGCATTGCAGTGCAGACTGTACAGGTGGTCACCAATAAATTACAGCTCTCTTTTAATGTTCTCCAGGAGGCGCTTATTAACTTGAAATTAATGTAAAAAAGACCAAATGTATGCTGTTCTCTTGACCTAGAAACCTGGATTGCAACAATACACTTTTATCACCCATAGATAGCTCATTCATAGAGCAAGCCAGTGAATATAAATATCTTGGCCTTTGGCTTGATGAAAGAAACTTTCCCGTTTCACATTAATGTTCTTGCCTCCACTCTGCGACAGAAGGTTGACTTCCTGTACTGAAACAGATCAAACTTCCCACTAATCAGCAGAAATAGAACTGTTGAGTCAGTATTTTAATCAGTTTTAAACTACGGTGATATTATTTACAGACATGCAGCAACTACAACCCTCAAACCTTTGGACTCTATTTATCACTCTCTCAGATTTATTACCGGGGATAGATATGTTATGTCCTACATAAAAAGTTGGTTGGTCTTCTCTCTCTGACAGACACATTAATCATTGGCATATATTTATTTTCAAGGCCCTTATTGGTAAGCAGCCCCCATACATTTCATCCCTACTAGAATGGCATTCTACATATAAATCAATCAATCAATCAATGCCTTTATTTGTCCCCCAGTGGGGCAATTTGTTTCACAACAGTAGAAGCACACAAAAGTACAAAAAATACACAGATACACATAGCATAATAAATAACATTATGCACAAGAAAATACTCACTCATACTCAGTTAAAAAGGATCGCTCAAGTTAAAGTGATGACTTAAGTTAAAAGGATATTCCATCCTAATGGGTAAACTACCTTTTCCTCCTGGTGTTCAGAAGAGAGAGAGCAGAAGGTGCAAAGGAGTGTGTTTGTCTGTTCTAGCAAGTGGGATTCTGAGCAGTAAACCTGATGGTAGAAACTGAAACTGTTGATGTAGAGGATGAGAACAGTCAGACGAGATGGAGTTTGCTTTCTTAAGTAGCTGTTTATTGTAAAGCTTCTGTAAAGTTTCTTGTGCAGACTCAGTGATTTTGCTGCAACACTAACAACCTTGTTTAGTAGATTTCTCTCTTTTACCTTCAAGGATTGAACCAACAAATAAAGGAAAATGTAATAACAGACTGTGAATGTTCTCATTCGTCCAGGTCATTGTTATCTCTCAGACTAGTGCGGACTAGAGAGACCAATGCATAAGAACTGATGAAGCCGCTTGGATAAGAGGTGAAACATCTTCCACAGACAGATACAAGTCCAGTTGCCTTCGATTTAATTTGAGAGAGAGGTAATAACAGACTCAATAAAAGAATGATAAAACATGGTCATCAGGGTAGAGTCAACCTGGAATTTAGAAAGTTTTCTAAGACAAGAAAGATGCTGCTGACTTTTCTTGTAGATCGAGTCTGTATTTTTCTCAAATGTCAGCTTGTTCTCAAGGATAACAATTTTGACTGCCTGACCATCAATCGCTGTGATGTCAGGAGAAGGCTGCACGCATCTAAAATCAATACACATGTCCTTTGTCTTTAAAACATTCAAAGATAAAAAAGGTTCCTCACACCATTTTAAAAAATAATCAACCACAGGACCATGTGAAGTTTCAGTGCTGTTCAGCAGGCTTACTACAACTGTGTCATCCATGAACTTCAATATGTGATGGTTTTCAAAAGTGATTTGTGTACATTATGTACAGCAGAGGAGAGAGGATGCATCCTTGAGGTGAGCCAGTAGATGCAGAGAATTGACCATTTACTTTGGTCTAGAAGGCAATATTGTTTGCTGGATTTTGGATTTTTCTGACAAGCAGAACACAGAAAGTCAAAGTTTTCAACCAGTCTCTGGATTAGTAGATGTGGGTGGATAGTATTGAAGGTGGATGAAAAGTCAACAAACATCCATCTTACATGACTGTTTGAACTCTCAAGGTGCTTGTAGATGTAATTCAACAGAGTTATTGTGACATCCTGAACCCCACTCTTGGTTCTGTACATGAACTGCCATTTTCAGCAGTTCGGCTTTGGTCCGTTAGGTTTACCCTAACCCTTTCAAATGACTTCATAATTAATGAGGTCAGGGCTATAGGCCTGAAGTTATTTAATGATTTAGAATATTTAGATTTGGCAGCAGGAAATATAGTGGAATGTTTGACAAGGATAAAATAAAAATGTAGTTATAAATGGGGCCTAGTTGTTCAGCACAGAGAGTATTTGACTACTGATATTATCAGGGCCAGCACTTGTTCTTCTTTTGCAGTGTTTAAAAATTTTAACAACAGAATGTAAATCAAAAAGAGACGCTTGTTGAATTGGTTCCAGTGGGTTTTTTTCAGCATCATTATTTCATTATAAAAACATGCACATCAAATCTGGAGTAAAATTTGCTTAGCTCTTGTGCCAGACCCAGATCTGAGGTGAAACCATCTAATGAGATACTTCTCTTCACATTGTCAGTCAGACCAATCATAGACCCTAATGCTGTCCCATGCTGAACCCAGATTATCTGGATCTTACTTCACTCAATCCAGTGGTTTGATGTATCTTAAGGTCCCTCTTGTACATTCAGAGCTCGGTAAATCAGCCTTTTCATTTGATGCTCCAAACTCTCCAACATGCTTTGGGGCTGGAGAATATCCTCTCCCTTGCTGATTTTAAATGTGTGCTGTTTTTCAATGTAATTGTATTTATGCTCTGTTGTTGGTGTTTATAAACTTGTCCTCCCTGTAAATGAGGGAAACCTCAGTGACCAACAAGTTCAAGTAAAGGTTTAATTATATATAAAAAAAGTTATATACTGTTTTAGTCCTTTATAAAGTTAGTTTTTAATTGGAATTAATAATTTTGAATTAAAAAATAATAATTGTTTTTCCATTGTATTTGAACCATCAAGTTTTGTTTTGTTTTCAATAAATTATTTGACTTCACAATCATAAAGTTCAGTAGAATGTTGAGTTATGGTTTATGTGGGTATGGAACATTAAGCTGGGCGACAATTTTTACTGCTTGTCTTTTATGAAGTACATCTTTATTCTAACCCCTTTTCTGAAATTCTTGTAATGTTACATCTGTGACATTTTGGTTAAACTTCTATTTCTTGTGTATTTTCTTACTGTTCCTTTATCTGAATTTTATGCCATCTCATTTTCAGTTGATCCAAAATGAGCAGCTCAATAAAAAAGCCACAACCTCCAATTCAAGAATGGACCATGGAAGATGTATGCTGGTGGTTGAAAACAGAGGTCAAAGTTCAAGACACCTGTGCAAACAGATTCCTGGAAGAGGAGGTGTCAGGAGATACTTTAGAGGACTTTGAAAAGACAGATATACTGGACTTGGGAATAAAACATGGTCCTGCTGTCAAAATCACATATTATCTTGAGAACCTGAAAAAAAGACCACAACATGAGTCACAGTTCCCAGCCTATGTGGAAAACTGGACAAAGGAGAAAGTTAACCAATGGTTACTGCAGCATGTTAAGGTGTATGGTAAATATGCACAAAGGCTCTTAGAGGAAGATGTTTCTGGAGACTGTCTTGTTTGTTTCAAGAAGCAGGATTTTCTTGATCTGGATGTGAAAAGTGGTCCTGCTGTAAAGATTCTGGGAGAGCTCCGTCGGTTGAAAGAGAAATCAGAGCCAACATTGGATCATACTGTCCCTACTGTCCACACAAGCACGGACCAAGGAGAAGCCCCAAAACCAATTCAGCCGGAACTGAGCCTGGCTCAGGCCAAAGAAACATGTGAAAAAATTCAGTCAAAAACAACTGAAAAGGTGGAAAATGAATCTGGACAGGCTCAAGAACCATTTGGGGAAACGTCAGAGAGGAAGGAAGTTCTACAACCTAGGACACAGAACTTGGAGATCAAGAGAAAAAGTGTTGTGGTAATATTTCTATGCTGTTTTGTTAAAGGTAGAGTCTGGAGGTTTGTTCGTTGCAGTGTGTAAACAAAACATTCAAACTGGGCCCCTCCTCCCTAACCCAACTGTACACACCTCCTGCAACAGCAGCAGCAGTTGTCAGGATTGGAAAGAAAAGGAAATACAGTCTGAGTGAAGTGCTGGGGCCATGGGCCAACACCTTGCCGTCACCAGTAACGGGAGCCTCAGGAGCTATGCTGCAACCAGCTATGCTGCAACCAGTAGCCATTGTGGTGAGCTGGGAAGCAGGTGCTAGCGGTGGATGCCAGAAGTTAGCATCGAGCTAGCAAGGGTTAGCGGCAGTGTTGGGCAATGACGCATTAATAGTAACACTAGGAGCTTAGTGTGTTACTGTAATACTATTACTTTTGGCAGTAACTAATACTCTAACACATTACTCCATAAATAAATTAACTCAGTTACTCTTACAATATGGTGCATTTGTCCATTACTTAATTCATTTTTGGCTAGCTGCAGTGTACTTCTTCCTGTTTACAGCAGCGACACCTTGTGGGCATGTTTCTGTTTAAGTATGTGCGGTGGTCATGGAGAGCCAGGGGTGAGGTGTTCGCAGGGTTAGGTGGAGGAAGACCCGTCATAAGATGGCTGAAGCAGATGGGGTGTCTTGGTCTTGCTGCCCTCCGCTGTCCTGGTGCGCCACAGGTCAGCGAGACTGAGACTGCCTCGGCTGACAGACCTCACACTCCACGGCGGGCAGCTGTGGTACGACACAGTGTTTCTTTGTTGGAACCGAACCTCGGATGGAACTGAACCTCGAATGGTTCTGGCCGAGGTTCAGTTCCAACACAGAAACACTGTCATGCCACAGCCGCCCGCCGTGGAGTGTGAGGTCCGTCAGCTGAGGCAGTCTCGGTCAGACCGAACCTTGGCCCTTCCTGATCGGCTCTGAGCTGCCAGCACCCCGTGGGTGAAAGAGGGGCAGCTGGTTTATGCTCCAGTCCAGTCTCTCCACTCCTCTCATCCACACTTGCACGTTATATAAAAAAGTAACTGAATAGTTACTGTTCCCAGTAATTAGTTACTTTTATAATGTAGCAACTCAGTTACTTTTGAAGAAGTAACAGAAAACAAAGAAAAAGATCAAAATACATGTGGGGGGAGGGGGCTCTAAAGACACGGTCACCACCACATAGGGCTAGAAGGCCATAGGTGATGATTAAGCCAGATTTCATTTGTATAAGTCTAGTGTTTATTTTTGAGCAAAAACCTCCAGACTCTACCTTTAATTATGGAAATAGTGTGTCAAGCCTGTTAATGGACCATTTGCTCATAACAAAACATGACCACTGAAAAGCATTTTTAGTGCACTTTAAGCATATTGGCATAACAATCCACAGATAATTATTGAACTGTGAAGTATACATTAAATATTTATCTCTGTTTCTTTTTGCAGACTACACTCCAGCCACACGGACCGAAGATCACTGAGTGGATCAAGGAGACTTTAGATAACCTTACAAAAGATGGATTGAAATCATTTCAATTTTACTTAAAAGAATACACAGGATCGGGGAATGAATCGATTCCTTGGGGTAAACTGGAGGGCAAGGACACCATGGACACCACAAAGTTAATGATTGGCCACTATGAAAACGAGGGGGCTTTACAAGCTACAATGGACACCCTTAGAAAAATTAATCAGCGTGAACTTGCCAGTCAGTTGGAAAAGAAAATGGGTAAGACAACCAATGTAAATATAGATGTTTAAAAACTTACAAATTCTCAATTTGATTCAATCCCAATTTTGATTCAGAGATATTTCACTGTTCACACATGTCTGTTTGCTTGGATATGAATGAAATTTAGGGATGTCCGATACTGGAATTTTTGCCGACCATTGCCATGTGTGTTTCTTACAACAGATCAGCTGTAGTGAGAACATGTGGACTATTATTCTGTATCTGAAGCAGCGGTGGCAACAATTAAGTAGCAATTTTATTTGCTATGAAATCGAGACATTATGTTATTGGGCTTTATTATTGGCAGAAAACCAATAACATTATGGACAGATATTATTTTTATGCAGATAACAGGTCGATAATATCAGACATCCCAATGAAATTCTAAGGAATGCTGCATATTATGCTTCTTACCCACACAAACTCAAGGCCTGGGGGCCAGATCCAGCCCATGATGCAATTTAATTTGGCTGCTGGTATAGCACTCACACTTCTCACGCTACAAATCCCAAAATACACTGCAACAGCTACTGTACGGTCATGACCAAGCAGTAGATCAACAAGCGCCAAGCTACTGCTCTGTTGACAGCCTCTTACTGACACTCACCTCCACTCAGCTCAGGGGGCTAAGCGAGATAAGTGGGTTAGGGTTAGGGTTAGAAAGCCAGGCATAACTTATGCTTTACTCGAGTTTCCACTTATAATCGGCTATTAAACCGCCACTATTTTATCATTTAACACCTTTACATTTTCCTGGAAAGTCCAGTGGAGCTGGGATCAGCTGGTGTTTCCTGTGGTTTCTGCCTATAGATTTTGAGATGAGAGAATGCGTTATATCTGCTCACTTGAGCCAAACGTCAGGAGGCCACTGAAAAAAATTGTGTGCTCACAGTAGGACAAACTGTGTGCAATGCTACAGGAACCTACATGCACCCAGTTGGTGCTGCATAAAACCTGAGCAAGAACACTGTGTCATGAAAAAGAAATCTACTTATTGATCACAGATAATCAGTAAATTAATATTTTCGCTTCGATGTGGCCATGAATAAATTAATTTTAGTGTATTGTGCCTGTTACAGAGCAGTGTTGCCCAAATGCAAATCTTGAATAGGTCTATGCTATTTTCATTTCTAGTGTTGCAGAAACCTATTTTCAGACTTTACCTGGCAACAAAAAATACTATTTTCTGATTGGCAGCCCAGCCAAGAGAAAAATACGACCCAAGAGTTGATAAATTATTAAACAGTAATCTACTGTTAACAAGGCTATTTCTCGCAACTGACTGAGAATTAGTCTGCAATCTACCAGTCAATCATGATGCACCCCAGCTTTAGGACATTAGGAGAGTTTTCATTTGTTCCAATACATACCATTCATTCAGTTTTTACCAATTAATAATCCCAGTCACTATGTACTTCGATGGTGTAATGTTTTCTTGCATGATAGACATATGGAAATCAATTGATACACTTTTAATACACAAAAACTTTTTTTTTTTTCCTGCAGGTCAAGTAAAGCAGCAGCATCTCCAAAAAGCAGTTTCGAAGAAAGAAACAAACCAGGGGGAGAAACTAAAGAATTTATTAACCTGTGGTGGAAACTCACTTGACAACTATAATAGTTTTGTTGTTGTTGTCAACAAGAGCAGTCCAGAACAAGTGCTGGATCTCCAGTTTCTGAGCAAGTTGAAACTCTTTTCTGTGTTAGACTTTGATCCCAGTTCTGTTACTCGAGGTGGGCTGTGTCATTCCTACAGAGAGTCCAGGGTTGCCAATCTCCATACCCCATCTCAGTATCAAGGAGAGATCGACTCAGTTAAAAAGAACCTTAACCTCTATAAACAGACCAGTTGGGTCTTCTGTAATGGCAGAAATGACCTTGATGGTGACTCAAACAAGGAGTTAGATTATAAGAACTGGCTCAGGAAAACTTGCAGAGAGGTAGAACAGTTGGTTTCATTCATCTGTAACCCTGAGGTCCTTCTTCCTGGCAGGAGTCTCATCATATTCCTTCTGCTTTCACCTGTGGACACTGAGAAAGACCCAATCTTTGACACCTACAAGTCTTTCATTAAACACACTGAGGAAGAAAATATCATCACTCTTTGTGAGTCACAGAGCACATATGAGAAATGGAGAGAGTTGATACAAGAAAAGTGTGACTATGACATTGGCCATCTATCCATAAATGAACTCACCCTAGGCGAGATCAGTGGTACTATAATGTCATTGGGGCCATTAAATCAGTCATCTAGTAGACTCCTACCCTCCTCTGATTCTAGTGTTGTTGTCTTGAAACAAAAAGACGAAGATTTCATGACTGCTCTGGACATTTTGTCTCTTAATCATTGCGAAAAGATCTACGATGAAAACAGTCCAGAGTTTCAAAAATTCAGAATAAAAACTGAAGAGGAATTCTACAGAGGAGGCAAAGTCAAATGGTGGAACTTCTACTTCTGTGACAAAGACAAAGAGAAGCCATTTGTCAAAAGGGACAAGTATGAAAACGTGAAGAGGATGATCAGGTCTCAGTTAAGAGATTCAAACATTTGTGTTCTGCTCAATCTTTTCCACCATCCAGGATGTGGTGGCACCACCTTAGCAATGCATGTGATGTGGGATCTCCGTCAAGAGTTCAGATGTGCTGTGTTGAAAGACAGTGCACTACCCAAAAAAGAAGTTGCCATTCAGGTCAGAAGGCTCATAAAACTTGACAATGAGAAACCCTGTCCAGTTTTGCTGTTAGTTGATGACTCAAAAGAAAATGAGACTCCTCACGATCTTGTGAACTGTATACACAAAGCTGCAGTAGAGGATACTTTAAACACAAATGTAGATGATACACAAAACTGCAAAGTCATCATTCTTAACTGTGTTCGATCTCATAGTCCAAGAGAACAATACAGACAGCATAATACAACACAAAGTCAATACATCACTGCTTCACTGACACAAGAAGAACAGAAGGAGTTTGAAAAGAAGCTTAAAGAGCTCAAAGAAACTCATGAAAAACCTGAGAACTTTTACAGCTTCATGATCATGAAGAGCAATTTTGACAGGGAATACATAGATAATCTTGCCCGAAACACTCTAGAGAGCTTTGATTTCAGCACAAAGAAAGGCCAACTTTTTGCCTACCTTGCCCTACTTAACACATATGTGTCTGAGTCTGAAATCTCTCTCTCTCTCTGTGAGGACTTTTTTGGGATGAAAATGATTCTCTGGCAGGAGAAGGAAAGTATATTGGACAGAATGAAGCCATATTCAAACTTACTCATCATAGACACAGTTGAAGAATGGGGAGAATACAAAGGAATCCGAATCCTTCATCACTCTATTGCATCTGCATGTCTAGAGGTGTTAGAGAGGAGCTGCTCCTTAAAAATAAGTGATATTGCGCAGGCAATTCTTCACTGTGATCTCTTTTTCAGTGTTGGTGTTGTCAAACACAGATTCATGCGCTCAGTTGAACGAATGTTAATTGAAAGGCAGCGCAAGAAATCTGGAGAGGACAGAGAACAATTTTCTCCTCTCATAAACACAATCCATAGCCAAGAAGGAAGACAAACTGTCCAAGATATCTTTGTAAAAGCATCATCAAGGTTTGTCATGAGTGCATCTATTCCTCAGGCACTGGCAAGGTACTTGTACATCAATGAAAGTGATTTCCCAGAAGCTCTGAACTGGGCCGAAAAAGCCAAGAACATTAAAGAAAACCCATACACATTTGACACAATCGGCCAAATCCACAAGAACAATTTAAGGACTAACAGTCAAAGAGAAAAGCAGGAGACATGGCGCAATCCTGAAGACTTAGAAACAAACCTTAAAATAGCAGAAAGCGCTATCAAAGCATTTAAAAGGGCACAAGAGCTGGCAAATGCAGAGGATGAACCTGATGATGAAGCAGATGAGGTTGAGTCAGATGACTATCCCAGGAAGTCATATAATGTTTATGGCTATGTTGGTGTGCTGGAAATTGCATTCCTGGTCTTTGAGATATTGGGCAGGCTGCCATTCTTCGATGAAACTGATCCAGTAAAGAAGAAGTACTTTCAGAGTTTTCTGAGGAAAGTGATCCCAATCACCAGTGTGTTTAAGAGGGATGATGAGATCAACAACAGATATGTGGAGATCATCAAAGAACATGAGCATTTTCTTGTCAGTTTGAAAAGTCAAGTAAAAGAAATATTTGAAATTCTTGACTACTACTTCACATACATAAAAGCCAACAATTCACAGTTTGATTCAAAAAATCGTTGGAATGTCAGTGAACATTTTAGAAAGTATCTAGCCCTGTTTTTCACCACACCTGAGGAAAAAACAAAAGAACGGCAAAACAATCCAAATCTCAATTTGAAAACTGATATTGAAGAAAAGAGACAATTTCTGGAAGAGAAACAAGCTGATACATTTGTTGGGATTCTTCAGCATTTAGACAAACCCGTCGAAGAAATTGAGAAGATCACAGAATGCTATGCATTTTTGCAACAGCATCGACAATTTATCAACAAAAAGCAAAAGACAAAAGAAACAATCAACTACATTGCGTCAAACATAGTTCTTTACCTGTTGAAACCAAAATCCAAACATGTTAAGAGTTACGGGAACCTCACTGCTCTGCTTTTGAACACTCTACAAGATGTAGGGCTTGGGTATCCCTTCCCAGACCCCTACTACCTGGCTCTTCTCTTATTCTGGCCAAGTCCTTCTCAGGAAAACACAGAAAACACAGAAATTGGTACATATGTGAAAGCAATTCGAAACTCATCTCGCAAGTTCCTGACTTCATTGTTTAGAAACAGGAACACTGTTGCCCACCTCTACTTGGGGAAAGAAGAGGGACTAAAAAGGCTTGTTTCAAAACCCCAACTGGATGAGAACTTTAGAGGTATGCGCCGTGATGCTTTGGCACAACTTTGGCGGAATGGAGATATATTTAAACGCGAAGCAATTATCAGTCGTCTTCATCGAGTCAGTGGAACCATTGTGCAAGGAGAGGTGTTTGCAAATTATGGAAAACTGATAATTCCTGTGCGCCCAGCTCTTGTTGCTGGTATAAGAGATGGATTCAGCACTGAAAAGGTCTCTTTCTACCTTGGTTTTGCTATTAATGGACCTCTTGCTTATGATATTAAGTATGATAACTAGGATAGTCACTTGTGGAAAAGGCAAAGGAGACACTGAGAGAGAACTTAACAGTTTGAAAAATAAGGATGGCAACCAATGACTCACTGTGAAGGAATTTCATACACCCGATGAAAATAAACTGTACAAATGAAAAGCAAGATTGTACTATACTGTATATGGAGTATTTTCATTTTCTTTTCATACAATTTTATCTACAGTAGAAGAGCATCTGATGTAGCACAACATAATTATGCCCCTTTTTAACTTTAAGTTTTATTTCAGTGTTTATTACATATTATGTTTATTGTGGCAGATATCGCTAGAAAAACAAATGAAAATTGAAAGATTACAGCAGTCATCATATGCATTTTATATTCTTATCAACTTAACTTTTTTTTGACATTTTTATCTTTTTGTTTTTTAACTTTACCTTATTTTTTGTTTGTTTTCCATAAGAAGCAACAGGCTCTTACCTCAGACGCAAATATTCATGTTCATGGTGAAAATACAGTTTTACTCATTTTCTTGAAGAGAGGTCTCGAATTCCAGTATGAGAAGCATCAATCTAGCTTTCATTTTTCGTGATTGTTTGTTTTTATAATATTGTATACATTTTATTTCTTTCTGTACAATCACAAAAACATGACCAAATGGAATGCAAGGTAGATAGGGGGTGAATTGCAATCCTGGAGTGCAAGTTATACATGTTTATTTATATTTTTTAAATTCTTGTCTATATACACATTTGTTATCATTTTTATTTTCATTGTTATGTGCTGTGTTCATCTTTTAATTTACCTACAAGTGAAATTAGGGGTGCTCAGATCAGGGTTTTTGGGGCTGATCACTGATCACCGATCGCTGAAATCAGTATCGCCAATACTGATACCGATCACACAGCCTCTATTTGAATTTAAAGGTTGCTTTTTATAGTGTATCATTAATCATTCATTCAGTTATTTAAGCTATTCTTGACATTATATATTGAGAATTATTAAAGAGATTTGAAAGTATCATGACATGTCAGCTTTTTTATTTGCAGGAATATACAACATTCCACATAGCTGAGTTCAAGACTCTTTAAATGTTCTATTCGTGTGGGAAATCTTCTTCATCTTGGTGTGTGTGTGTGTGTGTGTGTGTATGTGTTCATCATTTTATTCTTCTATTATTAATCGTTTTGTTAAAAAAATTGACCGGATTCTTTCACTGCTTCCTTGTTTGACTTCCTGCCCGGATGGCATGATTGATCGCGCCTCGCGCACAAAATAGAGCAGACGCTGAAACGATCACTGTAGGGTTAACAGAGTTTTGCCACCTATCGTACCCCTACGATAGGGTTAACAGAGTTTTGCCACCAATGAACCCCTTTGGAATGTGGGTGTAAAAGTTGAATAAGCTTTGATAGGAAGGTCGTAGAGACTTGAAACCTTAACGCACCTCCCCGTTTTCGGGGTCGGGCTTTCCAATGACGTTTTCCGTTGGTCTGTGCAAGCTTCCGGTCCACAGATTCGCCCCTTTTTTGGGCACCAAGTGTGTGTATCTCGGGAACGGAAGGTCGCACAGAGATGATACACATATGGGCGTGTTAAGCGTGGTCAAATTATGTTCGACGGACGTTGGTTCCAAGTCTCTAGGACAATATTTGGCGTCAAAGTTTTCCCATAGGAAATGCATTGATGCGGTAAAAAGTGAAAAATTTTCCAAGTGCCACAGGGCAAAGTCAAGTTGTGGGACCTATTTGGGAGCACGTTTCAAACCATTTGGAGTTGATAGGTACATATAAAAAAGTTGCTTTTTTCTGCCCCCATACATGTATTTTGCTGAGAAATGTCCAGCAAGCAGCAGATAATCCAGCAAGAAGAAGGGAGTGGTTAAGTTTAGTAAAAGCAGCAGGTCCAGCTGTAAATAGGGTTAGGTTAGGGGAAATTTGGGTTAGGATAGGGGAAAATCCCCCTCCCCAGGGTTAGGTTAGAGGAAATTTGGGTTGTGCCACGCCGTAGGCGTGGTGCAACCATAGCACTCTCCATCTAGCTGTTCCCGGACCCGGGACCGCTCCGTCCTGGAACATCAGGTCAGTGAACTTTCTCCATTTTTACTCGGGGCAGCATTCAAATTATGTATAGGGATGAAAACCACTCGAAATGGGGCAAAAAATCAGTTTTTTTGGAATAACTTTTGATAGGAGCATTTTAGAAAAAATCCATTGACCCCGTGAAACTTCGTCTCGTCGAGACGCGTCGATTGATATCCGGTTCGTCCTCCTACGACGTAAGGGGGCGGAGTTATGGCCAAAAAACCCATTTGCCCCATTTCGCCCCATTTCAAAAATGGCCATATCTCGGGACCGGAAGGTCGCACAGACATAATCTTGGTGTCTACGTGTTCCCCGTACCCGAAAATGGGGGGTAGACACCATTTGGAAGTCTCTAGGACGTACGGTTCTCGCGATATTTACCGTCAATGTTTTCCCATAGGAAATACATTGGTGCGATAAAATGCGAAAAATTTACTAAGTGCCACGGGGTCAGGATGGTTTGTGGGACCTATTTAGGAGCACGTTTCAGACCATTTGGAGTCGATAGGTACCTATAAAAAAAGTTGATTTTTTTCTGCCCCCATACATGTATTTTGCTGAAAAATGACAAAGTGCCACAGGCCAAAGTCAAGTTGTGGGACCTATTTAGGAGCACGTTTCAGAGCATTTGGAGTCGATAGGTACCTATAAAAAAGTTGATTTTTTTCTGCCCCATATATGTATTTGGCTGAGAAATGTCCAACAAGCAGCAGATAATCCAGCAAGAAGAAGGGAGTGGTTAAGTTTAGTAAAAGCAGCAGGTCCAGCTGTAAATCAGGTAAATGGAAATAGTTAGGTTTAGGGGAATGAACCAGGACAGGGCGAAGGGTTAGGTTAGGGGGAAATTTGGGTTGTGCCACGCCGTAGGCGTGGTGCAACCAGAGCACTCTCCATCCAGCTGTTCCCGGACCCAGGACCGCTCCGTCCTGTAACATCAGGTAAATGAACTTTGACCGTTCTGTTATAGGGGCAGTATTCAGATTGGGTTAGGGTTAGGGTTAGGGTTAGGGGGTTAGGGTTAGGGTTAGGGTTCGGGTTGGGGTTGGGGTTAAAGGTTATTTAGTAAAGGGGTTAGGGTTAGGGTTAGGGTTAGGGGGGTTAGGGGTTAGGATAGGGGAAGGGGACCCCTCTCCCGAAGGAGTAGGTAAGTGCTCCGTCCTTCCAGCCCCTGGATCTCTGGATGCCCCAGTCCCCTGTGGTTGGCGGTAGCGCTGGCCCTTCCTGCCTCGCCTTACTACCGTCCACCCGTCTTCCATGTTCTTTTTGTTTGTGTATTGTATATTTTTTTGTAAAAAAATCTTTTTAATCTCAACCAAAAATGTCTTCCCCAAAAGGGGGTAAGAAAAACTAAAATTGTATTAAAAAGTTAACAAAAAACGCTTCCCAAATTGGGAAGGAATCCAAAATTATATTTTTAATAATAAAAAAATGAACTAAAAGAGCTTTCAAAAAGTAGAAAGTATAAAATTATTTATGTATTTATTAATCTATTTATTTATTTATCTTTTTAAATCAAAATCCTTTAAATGTAATCAAAAGTGTGCCAATAAACTAAAAATGAACTAAAACGACGTTTCGACTACAGTCCGTCTTCCTCAGGTAAAGGCACACATCCAGTCTCTCTTGTTTTCTCGCTCAAAGTGAAGAAAATCCTCAATGTTCCTCTATTTATACTCTCTGTTGTATTTTTTAACTTTTTTAGCGAATTTATGTTTTTATCGAATCTAAAATGTTTTTACCGAATATATGAATTAACCCTTTCTTTTCTGCATGAAATCAATCTCTACATGAAATAATAGCTTTTTTAACCTTATATAAATGAAATGAATCTTAATTTTAATTTTTAATAATGAAATTAAAACTTTTTATATTTATTAAATCAATTAGTTAGGTTTAGGAAAAGATATTAATTAGTTAGGGTTAGGATTACTTTATGATTAGGGTTATATTAAATTAGGGTTAAGGGTTAGGGATTAAGTTTAGGCCATAATTTGCAATTAATTTAGGGTTGGGTTTAGGCAATAGAATTAAAAGGTTAGGGTTAGGATAAGACCCAGATTAAGGCTAGAATTAGGGGTTAGGTTTAGGCCAAAATTAACTAAGGGTTAGGTTTAGGCAACACCATTGAAAGGTTAGGTTTAGGATAAGACCCAGATTAGGGCTAGAATTAGGGGTTAAGTTTAGGCCACAATTAATTAAAAATTAGGTTTAGGCAACAATATTAAAAGGTTAGGTTTAGGATAAAACCAAGATTAGGATTAGTCATGAATCAATAATAAAAGTTAAGTTTAGGCTGTGGTCCGAAATTGGTTAGGATTAGAATCTAATATTAACTAATCATTAACCATGAAATATTACATCATATTATTGAATTCAAGGCGGGTTAGCTGACAATTTTTTAGTCATAAAAAACTGACTTTAAAATGTCCTGAAACAATATGAATTTTTGATCATAAAAAATGAATTTAGGTGTATCATAAAACTAACCATAATTTTTTGAGTCATAAAAAACTGACTTTCGAATGTCATAAAAATTGACCATTATGGATTTTTAAAGTTTTATAATAAGTTGTCATAAAAAACTGACAGTAAAGAGTTTTGAGTCATAAAAAACTGACTTACACCCGTTATTTCCTAATGTTCAAACCAAAGGGTTCCTTAGAACCTAATAAGAAAATCCAATGTCTTTCCTTTTTCTTCCTTTCCCAATCCGACCAAGCCATATTCTTTTCCAATCCAGCAATTCTAATTGCCTCCAGCCCATGATTTAGAAAATGTTTCACCAAATGTGTGTCCAATTCTTTTCTATTTTTGATATTATAGCGATGTTGCATCATCCGTGTGGACAACGTATTTTTAGTTTCGCCTACATATTTAATTCCACATTTAGCACAATAAATAACATAAACACAATTTTTGGATCTTGTGCTAAATCCTTGTTGGATTTTAAAAATTCTTTTATCCTGATCATTTTTGATATACTTTAATTTGGAAAACTGTTCCTCTAACATCTGTGATTTTTCCAAATGTAATGCTGGCAATTTGGCCCTAACCAAAAGATCTTTTAAATTTTTATTTCTCTTATAAGCTGAAATGACCCTTGAATTAGGAAGAATTCCAGTATGACCTATAAATTTATCAAAATTATTCTTAACCTTGCCATTAAGAACCGTCCCAAATGATGAAAAGATAGATATAAAAGGAATCAAATTCTCTCCATCTTTTACTTTCCTTTCTAAGAAGGTTTTTAGGCAATGCCTCAGGAAAGTCCTGGAATATCCTCTTTTCCTCAAGGCCCTAAACAAAATATCCGTTGCTTCCTTAAAATGCTCATCCAAGGTACAGATCCGTTTGAATCTAAGTAGTTGGGATTTAATTAATCCTCTGAAAGTATGTTTTGGGTGGAAGCTATTTTTGTGTAACAATGCATGTGTATCAGTAATTTTAAAAAACACTTTAATTCCTAATTTTAAGTTTTCAGAAAAATCTGGTCCTTTAAAAACCGTAGTGTCTAGAAAATCAATTGATTTCCTATTTATTTCGGTTTTTAACTTGATAGATGAGTCATGATTATTTAGGATGTCTACAAACTCCCAAAATTCTGTTTCTGATCCAGTCCATATTCCCCAAATGTCATCCAAATATCGTAAGTAATATTCTGGTTTTTTCTGACATTTTAGAAAAACTTCACGTTCCCAATTAGCCATAAATATATTGGCATATGCTGGGGCAAATTTCTTACCCATAGCTGTCCCTTTTACTTGCAAATAAAATTTATTGTCAAACATGAAATCATTACGTAATAAATTAATTTTTAATAATTCTAACAATTCTTCATCTGGTCGTTTTGGATCGGGATTATCCTCAAAAATCTTTTTTACACAATTAATACCCGCTTGGATAGGAATGTTTGTATAAAGATTTTCCACATCCATAGAAAAGAAAAAGAATTCCGGGGGAACTTGTAAATCTCGCACAATTTCAATAAAATGATAAGTATCCTTGACATACGCTGGATGTTTAATGGACAGTGGGTTTAAAAAGTAATCTAGAAATTCGGCCGTAAAATAAGTTTCACTCCCGCAATCTGAAACTATTGGCCTTCCTGGAGGAATCTCAAAAGGAACCGTCCATTTATTTGGATCTTTATGAATTTTTGGAAGAATATAGAACCTCCTTTCTCTTGGTTCAGACTTTCCAATTAGATATTGTTTTTGTTTTCCATTAATGAATTTTTTCTTTTTTAATGTGTTTATAATTTCATATACTAATGGAATTGTGTCCTGATACATAGGTTTATCCAATTTTTTATAATATGTCTGATTATTCAGTTGTCGCTCCACCTCAAAAACATACTGTTCCCTACTTAGGATTACAATTGCAGACCCTTTATCTGCAGGTTTAATAACTATATGCTTCATATTTTTAACTCTTGCAAAGCCTTAACTTCTTCAATTGAAATGTTCATCTTCTCCTTCACTGATTTATATTGTTTTTTAAAGGTACGTTCATCCTCTTGGACCAACGCCCTAACCTCCAGCGGTAAAAAATGTAATGGAGGTGTCCAATCTGAAGATCCCATAAAAGGTAGGATATTTTTCTCCTTAGTTGGACCTCTATAATAAGTAGCTAATTTGATTTTCCTGTGATAACTTTGTAAATCCAACTGGAGTTGTATCCTTTGATTTTTGTTTATGCCCAATGTTGGAATAAAAAATAACCCTTTCTTTAAAAGACTGTGTTGTGGTCCAGTTAATTTAAAATTTCTTGCTAGTACCACTACATCTTGAGAAACAAGGGGCCGTCGTCCATCCTCCCCCTCTTGACCCAGATTTAGGGGGCGGTGGAGTTTAAAAATGACATCCAATGGTCAAACATCGCAGCACCCGTCTCCTCCGTCCAATGTATGTCATCTCCCTCTGTTTGAAATTTTTCCTCTGGTAAGAGGGGAATGAAAGGCATATTCCTTTCAATATGGTCATTCAGGATCTGAAGGTTCTCTATTTCATCTTCGGGAAGGTTGGACGAGAAGTTCACTAGAGGTATCCAGACTTCTGCATAAGGAAATTTCCTCTTAGTTGACCTAAGTGCTCCCTGCAAGTTCTTCACTGTGGTCTCTCGTGATTTATTTCCCCTACTGTTGATCCCAAATGACAGCACCACCTTTTCCACCACCAAATTCTGAGGTGGTACAGTTTTCTCCATCAATGCTTGTCCATGTCGGAAGTGACTTCCTGGGAAACTCTCAATTTGCAGCTCCTTGTTAAAAAAGTCAGGAAAGCTTGACAGGTTCGAATCTCCCACAAATAACCACTTCTTTTGCACCACTAAGTTCCAATCCGTGAGTTTCCTTTGTGTGTTATCATGTCTGTTTACTTTAAATCTTTCTGGCTCTGGACCAGTAAAGTGGTCAAAAGAATCTTCAAAATTCTCCTCGTCTATTTGACGATGGACCTGGGCTCGAACTGTCCTCGAGGTCTGCGGAGGCTGAGCCTTTTTTCTTGCTTCCTCTCTCTCTTCTTCCTCCTGCAACTCATCAAAGAGAGCCTCCAACTCTGAATGTGTGGAGTGCAGCACTGGAGATTCTTGCCTCCTTATTCTCCCTCTTTGTTGAGGCTCTTCCTCCTGCAGGATATTATCCTCCATTGGGGCAGGTCCCCTATGCCTCCTGACACTCCTCTGCTCCCGAGGAGGGGGCAAATTAGGACCTTGTTGTTCCTCCTCCACTATTTGCTCCACTTCATCCGTCATAGTAGCAACAGAATTCCCAGTCCTGGGTCGTTGCGAATCCTCTCTCCGAACTGTGACCTCGGTCTCCCGATGTGGACCCCGAGCCTGTGTCGAGGCTCCAATGTTGACCCTGGCTACTATCAAAGCCTCCACATGATCAAACACCTCCTGTGTGATCCGAGGCAGATTCCGTTTGGCCCAACGGACGGCCACTTCAAATGCTTTTTTCCAGTCTGGGGTCAAAAGATCTGGAAGTTCACCAAGAAGATCCTCCAAACTTGTCTCGTAATGCTCTGCTAGAATCAGGTAAGTATTATGACCCCAATTTTTAGCATTACCAGTGATCAAGTCCATCGTCCTTTGAGTGGGAGCTGCTGGCCTTATCATTCCAGACAAAAGCTCAACCATTCTAGAGATCATACGTGGTTCTGGTTTCCCCGGTTTTGGGGACACGTTTTGCAAATGATGCACCACCTTGATCACTGCATGTAGCTTTCGAATCATTTTCCCGAACTG